>PVHP010042633.1:0-14962 GCA_004024765.1 Zapus hudsonius
TCCCATGATTGGCTGGCTCCTGCTTGCCACCTCCAGACGCCACGGGATTGGCTAGGATAGCTTGTAGTAAAGTAGCCTTCCATTGACCTTTGACCTTTTAGTAAAGTAGTCTTCCCAAGCATTGCCTAGCTGCGAGGTAGTGGGCACCACCTAATGGCGATCCCGGCTCCCTGCACTTGGTTAGGGATATTCCAAGATATTTAATTTTTGTGGCTATTTTAAATGGGACAGCTTCCCTGATTTCTTCCTCCATGTGTTTCTCACTGATACGTATATAATGGTTGCTGACTTTTGTGTGTTGATTTTATATCCTGATACTTTGCTGAAAGCATTTATCACTTCTAGGAGTTTTTGTTGTGATTGTTATTGTTGGGTTTGGGTTTTTTTGTACAATCTTTTGTGTCTCCTATGTAGAGAATCAGGTCATCTACAAATAGGGCTACTTTGACTTCTTTTCCTGTTTATATCCCTATTGTTTCTTTCTCTTTTCTTATTGCTTGAGCTAATACTTCAAGTATGTTGAAAAGCTGTGGTGAGAGTGGGTACCTCTGTCTAGTTCCAGACCTTAATGGGAATGCTTTAGGTTTTTCACCATTTAGGATGATATGGGTCTCAGGTCTGTTGTATATACCTTTATTATGTTGAGATATGATTCCTCCATCCTTAGTTTCTCAGATGTTTTGATCATGATGGGATATTGTTCTTGTCAAAGAATTTTTCTGCTTCTATTGAAATGATCATACAGTTCCTGTCTTTAAGTCTGTTATGTGATGTATTACATTTATCAATTTCTATATGGTGAAGTATCCTTGCATTCCTAGGATGAAAGCTACTTGATTGTGGTGGATGATATTTTTGATGTATTCTTGGATTCAGTTTGCAAGAATTTTATTGAGAATTTTTATATCTAAGTTCATCAGGGATATTGGTCTGTAGTTCTCTTTTCTGCTTGTGTCTCTTTCTGGCTTTGACATTAGTGGAATGCTGGCTTCATAGAAGTCAGAGATTGTTCCCTCCCTTTCAATTGCATGAAATAACTTGAAAAACAGTAGCTTTAGATTTTCAATGAAGATTTAGTAGAACTCGGCAGTGAATCCATATTGACTGCTGATGGTAAGCACACAGGAAGGGAAGCCCACTATTGGGGCTGGATCGTAATCACAGTGGTTGTGTGTCTGGTGTTACCTATACAGTGGGAAGGGCATTTGAGCTTGTGGGGTGGGGGGTTGGGAGGAGCTCATCTTAGCTCCAGTACTATTCCCTACTTGGTCCTTTGAATTTGGATCAGCTCCAGGACCCTCTTGAGGGCTGTGGAAGTGCCCAGGACTTGGCGTTGAGCTTCATTCCTAGTTCCCTCCAGGACATTGCAGCTGGTCCCCTTTGCTTTCCACGTCCACACTCCTGTCTTATTTTTTTGTTATTGTTATTGCTTTGGTTTCCAATTTTGCAATGCTGGTGTGAATGTGAGAATACCTTCCGTGTGTTTTACTCTTGCTGGCAGGACACACCAAGTAGAAGCACTGGAGGCTCCTTGCTTCCTCCTGCTTCTTTGCTGAGGTCTCTGTTAAGGAAGTTAATAATTCCTTGCACAGCTTCAGGTTTTTGGTTGAGGAGTGTATTGTGTGTTATCAGGCTTCCTTTTCCCCCAGGTTTCTTTGGTGTGGTTCCTAATCTGCCATCTTAACTAGAAGTCCTAAAATTCATTCTATGCTTTAAGGAATTATGAATGAATGCATTAAATAATTTGAAAATATTCCAGGAACATAGCTTTAATTTAAAAGTAAGACATCTCTTCAAAGTTCTCCATTAAGAGTGACATCATCATAAAGAGAGGTGGTGTCATGTCATGGTCACATTGATGGATCCAAAGTCAAGCCCTGGTACTTTCTACCTGTTGGAAATTGCCTGACTTACTTTTGGCTAGTTCTTCATCCCTCACACAGGAATCAGTAGCACTTGAATCATAGGTTCCTTAGTGTTGTTGCTGATAAGCACTGTTTTATGATGTATCTAAGGTAGAGAATGTGTGAAAACACCTTGGGACATTTGAATCCTAACTGCGCTTCACTCTCACAGCCTTAGACAAGGGAAATGAAGACGATGATTGGGCCACCTTCTCTACAGCATTCTTAGAAAGACTACATGAAGAAACACTAAACACTCTCCTCAAAATCATCTGGCTATGATTGGTCTTAGAAGCTCTCCACAGGTACAAAGGGAAGGAGAGTTAAAACAAAGCAAAGATAAAAATAAAAATAGATGGAACCCTTGTAGCGTCTAATGTTACAATTGCTTAAATAAGAGAGTTCTGCTAAGAAAACAAGCCAGCC
Source organism: Zapus hudsonius (assembly GCA_004024765.1). Taxonomy (NCBI): domain Eukaryota; kingdom Metazoa; phylum Chordata; class Mammalia; order Rodentia; family Dipodidae; genus Zapus; species Zapus hudsonius. Next base: position 2,331 of record PVHP010042633.1, read on the forward strand.
GTGATGGGGAATTGGATAACAACAATGAATGATATACAATGCTACTGTATCTAAAATTTCAACCTCAGTTCCCACTGACCCTATATAAATTCAGGTTCTTCCCCTATCCTGAGATACAAAATAGCCTGCTTGTCATTATGTGCCAAATGACACCCAATTGTGAACTTCAATGGCAACTTAGTATGAACATCTTGGTTCTTAAAAAATGAGCTTTTAAATCTTTGCAATCATTTTTTAAAAAGGATTTGACTAGCACAGTATAAAATTAAGTTTGATTACCCAAATTACCTTTTTAGTTCTATAATGTAATTGAGAACAAGATTTAATAATTTGCCCAAAGTCACAAAGTTTATAAATCACAAACATAAATTGTTCTTATTTCTGACTCACTGGTCTTTTGTCTGTATATGTTTCTTGCTTCTCCTTTCTCTGTCTCTAGCCCTCTTTTATTGATTCATTTCTTTGGAATGCACGCATCTCTTTATCTCTGGGAAGGTGAAAGGAGCACATACAGAAAATGGAATTAAATGCAGGAACACAGAAACTGGCCATGCTTCATTAAGAGCAAATGGAGTAAACCTATGTGTGACAGAGCAGTGATTTTGCCATAGTCTGCCTTACAGAATCTGTATGTTCTCTGCTCACGCCTCATTAAAAGTTGCTATTGGTTCACTGGGGTAATTTTAAAAGTTTGGAAAACATGGGCTGAAGTTATTGCCCTACACATGAGAACTTAATTACACTTGAGGTTTGTTGACCTATTTACTTCCTTCAATATATTTTGTGTCTATGGTAATGAGAACTTGGAATAGACCCTAGTCAGTAGGAAAGACAACATCATCTGCTTTTCAATTAAATTATCCAGCTCAACAATTTCTTATTTACACAAATCTACCCACCAGATGGAAGGGAGGACCTATCATATCTATAGTTGAAATTTTCTTTTCTTTTCTAGATTCCAAACTCTTATAATTTTCCTCATTCCAATCTGCTGAAAGAAAATGTTCATTTTCTTATTTGAACAACATAATTTCCTGGTAGGAGTAAAATTAAAAACATTGCTAAGGGATTCATCTTTCTAAACGCTGGTTTTAAAACAACCTTAAACCTTTCATTGTGATTGTGATTGCTTTCAGAACAGCCAAAATGCTGAATATATAATTCACATTTCATGCATACTATATAGGCAAGGAAAGCAAACAACCTTTTGTTTTAAAAATAGTTTAGAATCATGTAAAATGTTTTCTAACAGAGATGATGCTCTTTATTATAAATAAAGTGGGCAAAAATGAAAACCAAATTTTCACAACTAGTACTGTGTTTTCAAGGCTAATAGTGTTGTACCTGTGACTACTTGACAGGACTGCCACAGCACTGGCTGGCTTCTCTACTGGCTGTCATAGCATGATGCAAAGATGAAGGTAAGTGATAACTAGAGGCCCTCACTATAGGTCAGAGGCTCTGCACCTTTGTATTTAGCAGAAACCTAAAGAAAGAAACAATTTGGATATAACAACTTTGGTCAGATTTATTTGAGAAGGTTCTACATAAATTCAGGAGATTTTTCAGACTTAATCTAGACTCCTCACAGGATTCTGGGAGAGTGAGATCTCATGAAGTATGATTTCAATGAAAGATCCAAGAATGTCCTCTCTGGCTTCCCCTAGAAAAGTTAGCTCTATCCAAATGAACATAAGAATAAAAAGGTGCAACATCAAACTGCCTGGATGATATCTACAAGCACCTTACAAGGTCCATTTAGCATGTCACCCTAGAATTTACAAATAGGTCCCTCCCTCTACTTTCAATGTAATACTTAATGTAAAGACTATGTCAAAATATTTCTATGAATGTGTTCCATTTGTAAAGAACCCTATGGGTATGAACGCTCTCTAGACTTCTTGGGCCAATTATGCTAGCAGAAAAACCTACTGCAGATATTCCAAATCCATGTGTTTCCAACATAGCATAGTATTAAATTCTAAAAACTTCTCTAGCTGGAAATGGTGGTGCATGCCTGTAATCCCAGCATTTGAAAGGCAAGAGGATCAGAAGGTAAAAGCCAGCCTAAGCTATTAGAGACTTTGTCTCAAAAAGCAGGGGTGGGGCAGCCTGAGCTATAAGAGACTTTGTCTCAAAAAGCAGAGTGGGGGGGCACTGGAGAGATTGCTCAGTGGTTAAGGCATTTGCCTGCAGGGCCCAATGGCCTGGGTTTGATTCCCAGTACCCACATAAAGCCAAATATACAAAGGGGCACATGCATTTGGAACTTGCAGTGGCTGGAGGCCCTGATGTGCCTATTTTCTCTGTCTCTCCCTGCCTGCAAATAAACAAATAAATACAACAACAACAAAAACCTGGCCTACCATAGTAATAAATGATTTATACCTCTTATCTTCTAAAAACTACATTGATGTGCTGTTTTGTTATGATTTTTCGAATGCCCTCAGATTTCTTTGCTCTTTAGGAAGTACTCCAATAAAGATGTTTAGTAAAAAAGAACATCTTACCTGGGCATTATGGGAATGTCTTTAATCTTAGGAGGCTAAGGTAGGAAGATTGTCATTAGTTCCAGGCCAGTTTAGGCTACAGAGTAAATTCCAGATCATCCTAGGCTAAAGTGAGATCTTGCTTCAAAAAAAATCTAGCCATGAGCAATCTTAAATTCCATATAACCTCCACTGATCATGGCTCCAGCCAGTAAAAATCATGAAAGCATAACCTCTTCAACCACTACACCCTCATAACTTAATCTGAGATTATGTATATATGCATGTACATATATACATGTAGATAGACACATATGTATATATACATATGTATTTGTGTTTATGACTTGCATTTATAAAAAAATTCTTGGAATTTATTAGATATGTATTGTTTTTCTTTGCTCCATCTAAAATCCTTCTTATTTACATACCAGCAGATGGGGATATCATTCCTCTACCTACTCTCAGTCTTTGAAAGTGGATTTCACCTCTGGGACATGCCTGATGACCACAGTGATTTAATTTAGGATGCACAGCTACGGGTTATGAGTACACAATCTACACTACATGACCAAAGAAACTCAATCAGAAGGACATGTGGTTGTAATTTCAGGAAAGGGAAATTTTTACCCAAAAAAGACAGTGGAGCAGGCTTGCACAGAGGAGGAATGGCCTGCTAGTCTACCCAAATGAGAAACTAATTCCTGAGAATTTGTCCCTCAAATACAGCTCCGCCATAAGCCTGACTTCTGCCTGGAACTTCTAGTGACATCAGTCAATAAACTCATTTCTCCTAAAAGCCAGGTTTCATTTTATATATTGAGGAGTCCTCCTGACATAATTTTATTAAAGCTCTCTAGGTACATGTAAATCATTCCTTTTCATTCTTTTTGAATCAAAATGTACCCTTAAGGGAAGCTCATTTTGTAGACAGGATATCTATTCTTCATAAGTGTACCTAATTTATCAGCATTTCCCAGGAAAATAAAAGGAGAAGTAACATGGTTACTAGTGCTGCATTGTTTCCTGGGGAGATGTGAACAAATTTCTATTCATAACAGGACTGACCACAGACCAAAGTAACCATTCCACTCAAGTCTAACTTGGTGATCTGATAAATGTATTAACTTATAGGCAGATTGGTGTGGGTTACTTAAAGGAGTGTGTGTGACCCCAAAGCAGCAAGATAATCAAAGAAGTCACACTGCAGCTTGCATAACAATTTCCCCATAGCTACATAGATGGAGTTCTCACAGTAGCCACTCTTGAGATCAAGCTCACTGGGGCAGAATTCTTTATAGCTAGCCGAAAGGCATAGGAGGAGGAGGTGGCTGAGATCTCCGGTGAGAGTCTCCTGGCCTTCTCCGCACCCACCTTCCATGAGGAAATCTAGAGGGTCTGCCAGCCATGTTCTCATCTGTCCCGATGAAGGTGGCAACAACCATTATGCTCAGAAGACAGCTTTCCACAACAGCCAGAGAACTGAAATAGTCTTTGAATATCTTAAATTCAACCAAAAATATTTCTTAGAAAAACATCTAAAATGTTTCAAAATAGCAGCAAAATTTATAAATATTGAGCCAAAGAATCTATCTTTGTCATAATAAAGCCTTCCAATTTCTATGAAAAGAAAAAAAATCAGAAGACTGTACATTAAACAGTAGCAGCTTTACTCAAAACACATAAGTCCTCCTCAGTTGCTGTTGGATTTTTTAGTGTAGGATGTCCTACTTTGTTGACTTTCTGCATGAAGCAGGGTGTGGAGATCACAAACCTCTCTCTTCTAAAAAGGAAAACATTTGCATCTACACTAATAATTGTCAAGCTAGGAAAAAGGATGATTCTCATTCCTTGGATTCTTCTTAAAGCTGGCACAGAAGATCAGCAAATGAAAAAAAAAAGTGTTTAGAAGAGCTCGTTTTCACGCACTGTAGATTCTAACCTTGTCTCCAAGAGCCAAGGTTGATGTGTCCCATGCCAAATTAAATCTAAGATGTATGCTATAATGAAAAGGGTAGCATTCCATGAAAAAATCCACTTTTCAGTTAAAGTAGCTGAGGTATATTAAATATGCAGAAATTACAATGTCAATGTAACTTTGCAAATTAGGGTTTTCTTTTTGAATGTTTAAGCACTGTACTGTAAAGAATGAAACAGATGAAGACTTTCACAGCTTGTTACCTGTATCTTTTTCTCAGAGCACCAGCACTAATAAATAAGCCACACACTTCCAGACGATAAGAAATTTTTGTTCATATTCCAGTGAGCAGTTTACTGGATATACCTGAGCATATTGTCTTTGTTCAACGACCCTGACTAACTCTCCTGATAGTTGCATCCGTGTTTTCTAAGCCTTAGTACTGTACGCTTCCAAAGCATTATGTTTTTCTGCTGGTACATCTTCTCTGTGTGGCCAGTCATTGAGCACAAAGGCATTTTGTATTAGAATAATATGCATCTTTTTTTAAAACTGAGAATTTCAAAGGCTTTAGGGAGCTGAAAGCATTAATATAAAAGATCCAAAATAAATATGTGCTTAAATTCAATAATAATGACTGATTTTTCTGTGTATATAACCTTCACTTCCTCTAGACAAATGTAAACAAGTTTCAGAGGGGAAATGTAGACAACAGAGAAAGGCATATAGAATAAAAGTACCTTGTAATCCCTAGGTCCAGAAATATTATAATTCTAGAAACTTACAACTCTTCCAAAAATGTTAAAATCTGAGACCAAGAAGAGAATCTTTCCAGACTTTTCAATATGGAAATAAATAGGTAACATTTTTCAAATTAAAAGTATATACTACTTATTATTTGCATTGTGTTTATATGAATGCTATGAAAACATTTTGTTATTATAAAGCAATACTTACAACACATAATAATTTATTGGGACCAGGTGTGGTGGCGCACGCCTTTAATCCCAGCATACAGGAGGCAGAGGTAGAAGGATTGCTGTGAGTTCAAGGACAGTCTGAGACTACATAGTAAATTCCAGGTCAGCCTGGAATAAAGTGAGGCCCTACCTGGAAAAACCAAAATAATAATAATTTTATTTATAATAATAATTATCATTACTATTTATAATAATCATTATTATATTTATCATTATTTTAAGCCCTTTACAAGTATTATTATTATTTACTGGATCCTTCATTTTAAAGGGCTTTCTTTTGGTTCAATATATTTTAATGTGTGTGAAGGAGGTGCACTAGAGTCTTCTGCCACTGAAAAGAAAACTCCAGACACTTGTGCCACTTTTTGTATCAGGTTTATGTGGATAGCTGAGAAATTGAACAAGTAGCCAGCAGGCTTTGCAGCAAGCCATGTCTCCTACCCATAGTTCAATGTATTTTCGTAGCATCCTTGCTGCAAGAGCACAGATGACAGACATTAAAAACATGCTCTTGAATGAAGGACAACTCAGAAAAGCTCAGTGAATGGCCAGAATCCACTGTGTGATGGAAATCACTGTGTGATGAACACTCATTTAGATACCATTGGTAAAAAAAAAAAAAACTTACATTGAAAAAAAAATTGAATTGTTGGCCTTGTCCAGAAAAAAATGAACAGGTTTATTTACATTATTATAAAGTTGAGCTGCTGAAAATTGTTCACTGAAATATTTAACTTGCATTAATGTTTATATCCCCATATTTCTAATAAAACTTTACATATAAGTGAAAATTTTTAAAAAATCAATACTTGATTTCTATTCCCTGTTTTCCTACTTGTAATCACATTGTTAGGTAACTTTCTATCCCATGGACAAATATATATGACCAATAACAAAAACAGAAAAAATCATTTAAGAATAAATGCTTCTGGGGCTGGGCAGAGAAGCCAGATTGGAGCCCCAGACCCCACCTAAAACACTCCTGTAATCATAGCATACTGATGGCAAGATGAGAAGCAGAGACAGAAGTTCCCAGAAGTTCATGGTGAGTACAGCAAGGAGAAACAGCACAGCAAGAATCCAGAGAAAGAAGCCTGCCTCGAATGACATGGACAAGCAAGGATTGACCCAAAAGTTGCCCCTGATCTCGACAGTTGCCCCACACACACACACCCTTTTTTTAAATTTTAAAAAATAGAATGAAATGTAATGAAATGTAAGCACATTTCCCATGCACCAGTGGCTATACACTAGATACCTTTTGGCATAAATGTTACGTGTGTGGCATGGGCTGGTGTATTACAAATGGTCAGCCAGATAGGCCTCCCTTGACTCCTTCAGAGGTCCAGTGGCTGCAGTGCAGACCTTTTTTTGAAGTTATGAGCAGTCTCTCACATCAGAGACTAGGAGGGAAGTGTATAAATGTGTTCATTGATCTGACAGCATCTACTTTCACAGAGTGCCGAAGTAGCAAGCCTCTATGGATGAGGTTTCTTTACCTTCTCGTAGCATCCTTGCTGCAAGATGGAAGATATTAAAAACACTCTCATGCATGTAGGGCAACTTAGAAAAGCTCAGTGAATGGCCTTGCAGGTGGTTTTGTAGCCAATGTTCTCCTGGTGTTTTACCACTCTCTGCAGGCAGTCTGTCTGTCCTAGCCATTGTACACAGATCTTACCCCCTCCTCTTTGGGCTGGAACTCAATGCACCAGGGCTGGCACTGGTGTTAGAGAGTTGCAGCATCAAGGTACTGGTGAAAGCCTTAGGGTATTTCTTATTGAGAGCCAACTGTCTGCCAGAACTAAGCTAGACCCTTGCTTCATATCCGTGAATGGGCTCTTGTGGAGAGATAAGCACTGAATGGTTAGTTACATACATGAATACTCCAATGGCTATATTTTAAAGAGGCGTACATGGTATCATGAGAGCAAGGAACACAGCAGCCTCCGTTATGTGGGAAATCAGGAAAGGCCTCCCTGATTCCTTCCGAAAGCCCAATTAGAGATGATGGCAGAAGGAGGAACAGGGATCAAGTCAGATAGGAGAGGAGAACGTAAGCAAACAAAATGGCATGTATGGATTCTCTAACCTGAGAAAAAGCTGCAGAATGTTTGAAGAGCAGAAAGATCAGTGTGGTGGAAGGAGACCCACCGGCAGGGCCAAGCAGCTCAGCAGAGATGCAGCTGCAGGGTCCTCAGGAGAGCTCCCAAGCTCTGTTAGGTCATACTAAGGACAGCAGGTTTTATCCTAAAAGCAATGAGAAACCAGATGAAGGGAAATACACCAGAGAGTGTTATGATCACATTTGAATTTTAAAAGGTCCTCTCTGGCTGCCAGGCAGATAATGAATTCCAAAAGAGTAAAATAGAAGTAAGAAACAACAGGGGAAATTGTAACAATTCCGGCTCTTGGGTTTCTGGTGAAAACCAAGTTAGAGGCATGGAAAGAGAGAGGAACCAAAATATTCAAAATGCGTTTTGGGAGAAGAATCAGCAGGAACCGATGGACTCAATCTGGAAAGTACACCTAATGTCAGGATGACTCTTCATTTTCTAGCATGAGAAACTGGGCAACTCAGTCCCTTTCCATTTACTTATTTAGGAAAGACTTGGAGAGAAAAAGAATGAAACAGAGGCCATCAAGAGTTCTTCTTAAAAAGAGTCATATTATTCTCTCTTTGTGATTGTATTTGTGCTGCCTCTACTTCTTTGCCACTTTCCTGTTCCATAAAGGGACTAGGGGCCCTGGGTTGGTTGCTCAGACACCTAAGTGAAAATGTCCAATTAACGTCTGCATTGTGTGTGATTGTGGGGAGGGAGTGACTCTGTTGTTCTGTGCTTACCTGTCATGCACCAGGCCTTGCATCAGCACCACATAACCCAGACATGGTGGTCCATGCCCGTAAATCTTAGCCCCAGAGGTGGAGGCAGACAGAATGACTAGAAATTCAAAGACATTCTCTGTTACATAGAGAGTTTGAGGCCAACATGAGACATTTTCTCAAAAAGAAAACTTAATTTTTAAAAAAAATTTTAAATAAAGTAAAACACATTAGTATGTGCAGAGAGCAATTTGGTCCACAGAAAGTGCTTTATATTTTAAAGTCTTTAACAAGTAGATGGTCTTCAAAAGCATTGAGATGTTTTTTAAACGTTTTTATTGGCTTAAAATTATATTTGTTAAAACAATAATATGTTCAGTATCATAGGTTATTAGATACAGCCATTGAATCCATGATGACATTCCCTTTTATGCATTAATTATTGTCCCCCACCATGACTCTTACATCCTTTCCACCCCCTCTTCCGCAAATTTCCCTGAGTCATAGTGGGTGATGTTAAATTTTGCATAGTTATTAGGTTTGTAAGAGTCTCTAAATTTGTGTTTTGGACAATTTTGGGCACCCAAGTGTGTAGAGTAAGACATAGGAACCAAAATATAGATGATCCAAAAAAGGCAAAGCCTATGTAAAATATTATTTTTTAAAAAATAAAAAAGGAATGGCCAGATTAGTAGATGTAAAATTGAGGTAGCATATATTAAGGAAATCAGTGAAAGATAATGCTCCATAGACAGGAAATTATCCAGCATGTCCGTAAGAGTAAAATGATGAATGAAGACCAAAAATGATCAATGGAGTTAGCAATACAGAATCCATGATGATCTGAATGACAATGCTAAGGAAAGAAATGGACGTAGAAGCCATATGGCCAGGGTCTTCTGTGTTAACATTTGTACACAACTTGTTAAGAAATCATGGCAACAAAGAACATTAGGGAAAAGAAAAGAGAGGTTCAGTTAAATTGTGTGATCTATTATTTGTTTAAGATTTTAAGGAAGGAGAGACTCAAAAGTATGTTTAATACTAAAAATGGTCTAGTACACCAGACATTTGAGCAAGGCCTTAGAGAAGATGAGAAAGGATGAAATGCATAATACAGAGGGTTGCATCTTTGTAGCTAAGAGTTTACCTTCACTTTCAGAAGATACTGGACTGTAACTTTTGAGCAACTGGAACTGTGAGGATATTGGAGACTCTTGGAAATGGACTAAATGCATATTACATCATGAAATGGACATTCTCTTTGGGGTACCAGGGATGGAATTTAAATATGAAATTTTCTCTACAAGTTTATGTGTTGAATGCTTGGTCCTCAGTTAATTGCAAGATTACAGAGACTTTAAGAATTAGAGTCTAGTTAAGATCTCAACAATAAAGCAATCTTAAATCTCACCCACCATGACTCAGGGAACTAAGTGGAAGAGGGGGCAGAAATAGTGTAAGAGTCATGGTGGGGGAGAATATCCAGAGACATTGCCCCCCTCAGCAACAACACACAAGTGGGTGGGGGCAATCTGGCTGCCTCATGCTATCCATAACCTCCTGTGGGGCAAAATGAGGCTTCTTTTTAATTTGTTCTCGCAGGTATTTGTCACAGGGACAAAACTAGCATGCTATATAACACAACATTCTCTACACAATACAGAGCAATGTCATCAATGAAATACCAATAGAGAAAGGAGAGCAGAAAATAAAGAGAATGAAGACTTGAAAAGCTCAGAGAAGGTGTGCCAGAATGGAATCATCTCTCTGCTGAGCACATGACAATGAATTCACCAGTGTTGAGAGTGCAGATGAATTGAATGGTTTGTGATCTTCTCTGTTAATTCTTAGTTTCAGTAATACAAATATACAAATCCTGGTAATTCAATTTTCCCAGAGCTGGAAATTTTCTGGAAGGAAAGCAGCAAGAGAGGGGTAAAGCCACTGCCGAGTTTTGCAGCTAAGTGATTATATGAAGAATGAACTTGAACCTGAATAGTGAGTATAGAAAGAAAAGGTAGCTTCAAGGTCATTGTCCTAGTCAGCCATACATTGCTTGGATGAATCTCTACACCAGACACAATTTACCGGTGGAAAGGATTATTTTAAGCTAAGGTCCAGAGGAAGTTCCATAATGGCTAAAGAGGCTGATCCCCTTTCCCAGGTCCAGGCAGAGAGAGAAACTCATCATGAGCACCATGCACACAATAGCAAACAGGCATAGGGGGAGAGACTTCTTTCCCCTTTATATAGTCTTAGGGTGGGGGTCTTGCAACACTATCCCAGACATCATTGGCTTGCTGAGTCTGTGGAATTTCCTTCCTGCACTTCCCTCCCAGGAAGGGCTGTGTATTTTTAGCTTCCTTGAGCTTCTTCACATCCTGCCCCCCACTGAGATGGCTGCCTTCCTGGGAACATCCTCAGAGATCTACCCAAGATTACTAAAAAGGTCAAGTTGACAACAAAACTAAACCAGCACGGTCATAATTTAAGGAATTTATTTTTATTGATTATATAATGTTGTGCATATCTTTTAACATGCTCTTTAATTAAAAAGTGATCATTTCATTTAAATAGGTTCCCTAAACATTTCCTATGTCAAATTTAACAAATATGTTAGTATTTGTTGGCATAAAGAGCTCAGCCACTTTCTATTAAGAGCAGGATAGGGAGCGGATAGGGAGATAAATAAGAAAGTATTGTGACATTGTCGTAATGGAATCTATTGCTACATATGCAAACTTTAAAATTTAATTTTAAAAAGAATATTAAAAAAGTTTATGCATTCCCACCACAGTCACAAGCAGTGAATATCATCGCTTTTAATTGCTCATTATTTGATAAAAATGGAAGAATTCATCCTTAGAGAAGAGTTAAGATATGAAACTCAAAATACATTTTCAACAAGTGGCTAATCTATATTCTTTATTTTGCCTTTTTCAACTAAATTGGAAAAGTGAATGGTTTAAGATAAATACTGTAATACAAACAAATACTTAAAAGCATCGATGTTCCTAAACCATATTTTGTCTGCAATGCCATCGACATTTTCCCATGTTTAAAAAATTATTTTTTTAATTGGGAGTGAGAATGGATACTTGGTGAATCATGTTTGGCAAAAAAGGTTCATATATCATGTGGAAAATAATATTAATGTGGACATAAACATTGATTTCTACTATGCCAGGATTCCACTGGAAACCTTAGAAACAAATAACGAAAGTTTATGAAAAGCCACTCACAAAGCAAGACCCATGTGAATACAAATTATTAAAGCCCAGCCAGAACAGTCCTGAAGAACCATGAAGAAATAGAAGAAATCTGTGAGTGGTCACCTGTGTCACCTCATTCAGCAACAAGCTCCTCTTCTCTGAGCCCAAACCTTGTCCCTGCTGTGCCTGGCTAGAGTCCAATTTGTCCATCCCATTTCCTAAGCCAAAGTCAGAGCATCTCCCTGATGGACTCATATTATCCCCATCTGGCTAATGCAAGCCATTATTCTGATTCACATTAGGCTTACTTTTTAGTTAGTCATACTGGACTCCCTATCCATTTGAAAAGAACAGGATGAACAATTCACATTCAGACAGATTTTTCTTCTACTCTTGATATAAGAAAATGGTCTGCTAAAAGCCTTCCAGAGAAAAAAAAGTTTTAGAAGAAAAATCATTGCATTTTCACCAAAGGGGGAAATTCTAGACTATTCTAACTTAAATTTTCTCTCTTTCTCAGACAATATATGTCCATATACTAATAGTCTTAAATGTGTGGTGCAATTAAATATTCTATTCACACAATCAATTGTTCCACTGTATAATGATTATTGCCCTTTGTATATCTTCAAGGTCCTTTCAGAGAAATTCAGTAATAAATTCACTAAAATTTATTAACTTTCAGCTAATGGCGACAATAGTAAGGGGGAGATAAGGGTGAGGGAACAACAATTAGAAGTAAACAGAAAAGAAAAATGTACAAGAAACAAATGAAATGAAGATGTGGCTATCAGATATTTTGGAAGCACTTTAGTATCTGCTCCCAAAGAAAGTAGGAAGCCTGATCATCGAAAAAAAAAAATAATAAACCTTCTTTTGCTCCATTTAATGAATGAAATATACCTGAAGCTATAGCTTAGTGGCTATAATTGTTGCCTGAGAAAACTTGATTCAGGGACCATTCCTTAACAATGCCTACAGAGACTGTTCACCTATTATTTGCCTACATTGGTACTTTAAAGAGTTAATGAAGCTTTTAGTTGGGCAAAATTAAAGAGAGAATGGAAAGAGACTAGATGTTGTGGTAGACACCAATAATCCAAATATTCCAGAAGGTAAAGGCAGGAAAATTACTGCAAATTCAAGGCCATAGTGAGTTCTTAGGCAGTCAGGGCTACATGGACCCAGTCTCAAAAAAAAAAAAAAAGA
>PVHP010042634.1:0-14961 GCA_004024765.1 Zapus hudsonius
TTGGTAAACCCTTTATCCCACTGTAAAGTGGGGGAGACAGGTGCTGTCTGCCTTTCTCGTCCAGGGAGTGACTTCTTGGGCCTTCCCTGGAGAAACATGTGGAGGCCCCTCCACTGGCCACTCCGCTCCCTTTGGTGTGTCAGGCACCAGCTTCTGTGCATCTCTTTCCTTGTTTAATCACCTGAAATTAAGCTTCTCAGCACTTGGACACCAAATCAGTAATTTGTCTGAATTTGACTGAAAAGTATTTCCAGAACCTTCTCTTACACGCTTGAAGCTGGCACAGAGCACACACAAGGCTATAAAGGTACACAGGTGATGACGGAATGGAAAGGTGCCACAAGGAAAAACGGGGTGAGCACCACCCCACTTCTGTGTGGTCTCTGACGTCTGAAGCCAGAGATGGTAATGGACTAGGATTGGGAAGAAGTCAGCTCTGTGAATGGAAAACAGAGCCCATTATGGACTTGCGAAGCAACTTTGAAAATGACTCAGTAAAGATTAAACACAAAGAAACACTATTGTGTGGGGAGTGACTCCGTGTTCAATTTTTTGTAGTGCTAAACTAGAAATAGCTACGAGGAAATTGATGATGTTGTGTGAGGTTAGGGCAGGTGGTTAAGAGAAAGGAAGTGAAGGGCTCTGGTGGATGGACCTGAACTAAGTCAGCCAGTAGGAGCCCTATAGCATTTGGAAATAATTCAATCCAGGAATGATTGCAAATGGGAACTCGGTTTTCTATCCTATATTTTGAAATAGGAGAATCCAAAATCCTTCAAGTATTTGCTGAGGTGCTATTTATACCTCAATTAACTGTAATCAACCCCCGAAAGACATCTTTGTATATGTGACAGGTAGTTTAGAACAAAATTACAAAAAAAATCATCAAATAGCATAGGCTATACTAAGCATTCCAGCATTTTGGGTCACATTGGAAGAGATTCTTTGTAGGAATTATTGTTATGAACTGTGGAGCGTGATGTGAAGTACAGAGAGAAAATTCTCCATGAGAACATACTCTGCTTTAGGTAGCTGAGTTCCTAGGATACCAGAAATGAGCACTCCTGACTTACCATACAGTGTGGACACAGTGCTGGACTTAAAGCCCCTGAGACATCATTACTGGCCTTACTTGGCAACACTGGAGAATACTTGGGCATCCCAGAAAGAAGCAGGGCTCTGGTTGTGACCTCAGGCCAGCAGGAAGGATTGAAAAGTTGACTTGCGTCCTGTAGCACCAGGGCTCCAGGACCCGCTGAAAGCAATCAGTAGAAATGTGACAAGAAGTCACTGGCTATTTAGTTGAAGGGCTCGAACAGGTGTTCCAGTGTACCAAGCAGGATGGGGACCGCATGGCAGTCACGAGATCTACTTGGCTTTTGCTTCTGCTCGTGCTGCCCTCCAGAACCCTGAGCACAGACCACATATATATAAATGTGTGTGTGTGTGTGTGTGTGTGTGTGTGTGTGTGTGTGTGTGTGTGAATAACTGTGAACAAGAACCCTTTCCTGTATGTTGCAACCATTATTTTCATTTGCTCTATGAGGTTAATGTCCCCCCCTCTCCTGTATTTTTAGATTTTTTGCAAATCACTTGGCATTCAGATACACCTCTTCCTTACCGTATCAACTTTTCTATGAAAATTATTTTTAAAAACTCTTTATTAGTAGTTGACTTGTGCTCCTTTGCAGTATTCACTGATCATAAGTTTTATGTTACGTTTTGTTGTAAGATTGCACTCTGTTCCCTAGGAGCTCTTATTTTTTTAACCACTTACTTTCTTTGGTATATTACTCCTCTTTGTTTTGTCTGTTTGTTTGCAGTCTCCTATTTTATCTGCTAAGTTAATGTTGGCTCTGCGAATTGTCAACATTCAGTGGTGGCTTATCGTTGCCCGGATAGCCAATGAGGTGATGGCTTTTCCTTCCTTTTCCCATGTGTCTTGCTCTGTGGTTTCTCTGTCAGGTCACACGTGAGCCTTGTCCTCAGTCACTTCCCAGCAGATCTACGTCAGGCACACGGAGAGGTCCTGAGTGCTGTATCCCTGGCATTCCTACATGTTCAGACCTTTTTCATAGATTTATACTTACAGGATATCTTGATTAAATTTAATATTTGGCCCTTTTATTGAATTCCTTTAAAATGTTGCTTTCTCTGTGCTTTTCTTTGCTGCACTGTTTCTGATAAAGACAACATGATTTCATTTTCTGTGTAGATAACTTAGTTATTTTTTCTGAAAGCATAGAAATGTCTTTTTAACTTTAAAGTCAGATGTCTAGGAATTGAATACTTGGGATCAATTTCCTAAGCATTTGGTGGATTTTTAATATTCAAATTCATGTATCATTTAATCTTTGAAAAAGATGTATTAAAGTTTCAAACAGATTTGTAATTTTTATTCATTTTGAAGACTAATAATAATACTGCATGTTCTTTACTTATCTTTTATATCTATTTCTTTAATCACATATACCTATTGTAACTCATATATATGTCACTGTCTGTAGTTCTTTTTCTTTGGCGACTATGTAATTTTTTTTTAATTTCGAAATATTTTCTTTTGCCGTGTCTTTGCCAGGCTGAAGCATCTCTCTGTGCACAGCTTGCTGTGCTGGGGTTTTGCAGTCTTGATAAGACGTGTGATTGTTAGCCAGGTGTGGTAGCGCACGCCTTTAATCCCAGCACTCGGGAAGCAGAGGTAGGAGGATTGCCATGAGTTTGAGGCCAGCCTGAGACTCCATAGTGAATTCCAGGTCAGCCTAGGCTAGAGTGAGACCCTACCTCGAAAAACCAAAATAAAAAAAAGAAAAAAAAAGAAGTGTGATTGTGATCTAAGCCTCCTTTAGCCCTCCTAGGCTCAGGGAAAACTGTGGAAGAGGGCCCAGAAAGACTGTAGGAGCCACTGGACAGGGCGGGAAGGAGTATTCTGAAGTATCCCCTCCCTCCCCCAGACGGACTGGTCATTTATGACCCCACAGTGAATACCAACAACCCCACTGAGGAGAGTGGGGATGGGGGAGACGAAGCAAAGAGTATGACCCCACAGGAATGTGACCAATATCAATATTGAAAAAGAATAAATAACAAGAAGCGTGACTGTTCTTCCCCAGGACACCTGGACGTGCTCCCCTGAAGAGTGAATATTTCCTTTGCTTCCCTCTTTGACACTCGGGGGCAGTGATCAGTTTCTGCTCCTTTCTGTGAGTTGCTTCAGACCGGTGTTTGACCTGCTGCTGTTGTGGTTTTGTCATTTGCAGAGATGATTAATGTTCTGAAACTAGGAGTGGCCATAGATTTTAGAAGTTTTATATTCCTTTGTTCCAGAGGTCAGTGATTCGCATATTAACGTAGCCTTTATAGAGCTGGAGAGATGGCTCAGTGGTTAAATGCACTTTCTGTTCAAGCACAAGTGCCTGAGGGGGCCTGAAAAATGTCCTCGTTTGAACCCACATACATAGCTGGGCACGGTCACACTCGCCTCTGACCTTGGTCCTGAAGTGGAGAGCAGAGACCAGGGGATCACTTGCAAAGAAAAAAGCAGCCACTTCTGATATCAGTCAGAGACTGCAGCTTAAACAAGGGTGGGCGGAAGAAGTGGCTCTGGTCACCGCAGGTGAGTGCTCGCCACTTCAGGTGGTGCCACGGGGCACACATGCGCACAAGCACACACAGCACACACACACCACTTACATACATACAAACCCTCATAGTGTCGCTATGCCACTCATTGGACGGCGCATGTTCCCGGACTTGGTAAGCAAGTGCTTTTCATCACTGAGCCATGTCTCAGCCCGCTTCTCTGATTTTGTAATGTGTTGCCTGAAGCTCTCCGTTGACTTCTTTCTTCACGACTACCATGAGCACCCCCGTGAGTCCCTCTCCCGGCCGCGCACTTTCCTGTCCGTCATGAGGTCTGTGTGGCCTGGGCCGCTGTCCGCCCTTGGGTGCCCTGAGATGCGTCTGTCGACAGGGCCTTGCTGTGTGCTTCACATTCTAGAACCCTTCTGTTGATCCTTGGAGCACATTCCTTGATCTTCAAGGCACAAAGTCTGTCCTCGGCATCTCCCCAAGCAGAGTAGGTAGGCTTCTGTCTTTCTGAAAATGTTTAATTTGTATCCTGTCCTCTCCATGTGGCTTGTCTTGAGGTGTTTGCTTTGATGAATAACACGTGGATGTTTGGGACATTCTTGGGGCTGTTTCCTGCTGTCTGCCTGTGGAAATTTCTCACTTAGGGTCAGCTGACACTATGTGGAAAACTATGTTCTGCTGTAGCACTTACAGGGTTTGGGGTTTGCTGAGTGATTAAAGAGAGCGATAATTAGTGAGGAAAGAAGTGCTAGAGAAGACATCAAAATGAGAACACGTCGGAGAGCAAGATTACAGCTCAGTGTAGTGAGGAAGCACATGCAAGGGTTAAAGAGAGATGGGAGTTTGGTATAAATTGACCTTGAGAAGCTCCATGTTGTCCAGATGGACATGACTGTATGAACAAGAAACTGGCCGGATTAACCCAGAGCTCATGAAAACGTTTGGGGCAACGAGTGCTTACTTGAATCACGTTGATCAAGTTCCATCCTGGGACTGAATGAGTTCATGGGGCTCCTGAGGGAAGTTCGGCAAGGAACCAGTCCGTCTGAGGGTTGGGGCAGTAAAGACACACAAAGAAGACACAAATGAAGACCCCAGTGGGAACTGCAGAGTCCTGAAGTTCAAGTACAGCATTGCTCAGCACAAACGCGCTTCCTGTTGGGTCAAAGGCTGATTACAGGACTCAAGAAAAATTACAAGACAGAACACGGTAGATTGGTCAGCTATTTCCCATGCCGCTGTGTCATAAGCACCAGTGAAGTCTATGGCGTGAAAATTGCGCACATGCTCTGAATCACGAGTCCCAGGGTTGACTGGGTTCAGCCAATCAAAGCTGAGCCAGTTCAAGGTCAAATTCAAGGCTTAGCTTCTCATAAAAGGAAGTGTTCTCTTCTGTGGCACATGATTTCGGTTCTAGGACCTGAATGGAAGAGGCAGCTATGCCCCAGGGTCCCACTCCTCATGTCATGCGATGGATTTTAATGTATATGCCGAGAAGAGGGACCTCAGAGAAGGCTGGTGAAATGGAGGTCAGACCAAGTCAAAAGGAAGAACTTGCACTCCAGTAGGATTACACAAGACACAAGAAGGTGGGGGTTCCACACCAGGCAAACTCCATTCAGTATTTATACTGCATCTTTAAGGAAAACTACCCAAGATTAAACAAAACAAAGTACAGCTGCTCTCCATTTTCAGCTACAATCCCAATTTCACCTCAAGAGGAGATAAATGGCCAGAACTCTGGAATCCACGAGAAGATGTACCTAGAAGGAGCCATGTTCTCGGAGGAAGGGAAACAAGGAAGCATTTGCAGAGATCAGAAATTTTCGATTTTATCCCATTTCTCAAAGGAAATGATGAGTGCTGAGGAGAGAACGAAGTGTGCTCTGTCGAGGTGAGCAGGCCGTCTAGCTTTGACGTTGTGGCCTTTGGTCGGTTCTGAGGATCCAAGGAATCGGGGCCACCAGGCCAACAATGAGGGAAGTGAGAGGGATTCTTTCTATTCTACCGCTCACACGGTTTTATGCCAACGGACTGAAGGAAGTATTGAAGAAGCTCTCACATCAATCCTGGTTCTTAGGAAGCCATGCAGCCAGGGTGGGAGGCTTCTCAGACACCCTCCACGTGAGCCCCCTAATCAAAGGAACATTTACTTCGTAGAGGTAATTTCAAGTCCTCCTGGAAGCAGAAATGACAGGGAGTGATTGTGATGGCAGTTGTGGCTAATGGAAGCTACTGGCCTGTGGTGGACACTTCTCAAGGATGGTCATCGTCCCGCAGTGTTCATGGCGGTGAACAAATTGTCCACTCACAGTGCTGAGGGGGCCCATTCGATGGACATTGCAATGACTTTTGTACGGCCGAAGAAGTAACAGCTGACCAAGTAAAATACTTCTCAGAACAAGAATTTTAAAAGCCATTTCAAATCATGCCTGAGCATGCCACCATAAACTTAAAAACATCCTAAATGAATGTCCTAAAATGGTGTAAATTTCCTGTGTGTGAGGTTAGAATGCAGGAGATGGTGAAGCAATGAAGGAATAACTCCAGTCGCCAGAAACCTAGACAGTGAAAAGGAATAAAAACAATAAAAGCATTATTTGGAGGAATGAAAGTAAGAGCAGATGTGAAAGAAAGCAGGAGGGACAGGCATTCCAACTTCCGTGATGCAACTGTTTTCACTTAGATTTTTTTGCTTGTGCCTGTGTATGTGTGTGCACGTGTACATGTGTACGTGCGCATGGGGCCACGGAACCCAGTGGATCTCTCACTGAACCCAGAGCTCAGTCGTTTGGCCGGCCTAGCCATCCAGTGAGCCCAGGGGCTCATCTGTCTCCACTTCCCCAGTGTTAGATGGCAGGCACACACCACCAGGCCCTGCTTTTACATGCCTTCCGGAGATCAAAGCTCAGGTCCTCATGCCTGTGTGGTGAACAAGGACTTTACCCACTGAGCTGTCTCTCCACCCCAAGGACAAGTTCTTATCATAAAAATATATACAGGTAGGGCTGGAGAGATGGGCTCAGCGGTTAAGGCACTTGGCTCCAGTGCCTGAGGCCCCCGGTTCAATTCCCCAGGACCCACATAAGCCAGACCCACAAGGTGGTGGCCCTGGTTCTCTCTCTCTCGCTCTCTCTCTCTCTCTCTATCTCTGCTTGAAAATAAATAAATAAAATATTAAAAAAATATAGAAAGAGGTAGCTCTCTATATGCACAGTCACATATGCAAATATAATAACCCAATGTAGCAGTCCGTTTGATTATATGTTCAAATCAATAAAACATAAAGTTTAGATTATTTATATGGCAATATCAAAGTATAAAGTGGAAAACTGTTTACAATAAATACATCATAGAATGAACAAAGTGATGAAGATAGGGGTTGGGGAGGTGACACCGTGGTTAAGAGTCCTTGCTGTCCAAGCACGAGGGCCTGGATGTCCTGAGACGGCCAGAGGTCATTCCCCAGCACGCAGAAAAGAGCGGGGTGCTGGCCACACACATCTCTTCTGCGCTGGGTGGAGACAGAACAATCACTGAGGCTCTCTGACTAAGAAATGGTGGCTTGAATGAGAAGCTCCAGGCCAGCAGAACAGGTGGATGAGCAAGAGGAAGGCAGCCGATGTTCTCCTTTGGCCTCCCCATGTGTGCATGTAGGACGCAGGCATCTGCACACATGTGCACACACACGTCATCTCACACACCACACATACACGCATATACCAAAGCAATGAGAATATGTGGCTATACTCTGTGAGGCTCAAATTAGTATCATGCATAGTTTTATTTTTATTATCAAACTGATCAAATAAAATCAATAGGCTAAAATGACAGATGGGTAAGCACATACCAAAAATATAACAAACAAGATTTGCAGATACATAGGTAGACAATGAGAAGAGTGTAAGCCATAATGTTATAATAAAATAAAGTTTTGGACTAAAACTATTTAAAACACAGGAAACGTTCTGCAATGCTGAAGAAACGATTCCAAACAAGACATACTATTCATGGCTTTCCATGAACAAACTCCATAACATACAGCTTTAAAAAAGTCCAATTTATGAAGTAGAAATAAATGTAGACTAGTTACAGAGAAAATTGCCCTCTTTCCTCATTCCATGGGTGATCTCAAGGTGGTGGATTTTCCAAGTGTAGAAAGATCCATTTTCTTCTCAAGTGTCCTCCCCTCGACTACAAACACTGACCATAGCCCTTCAGCTTTCAGGACCTTCGCGAAGCTCCATAGACAGGAGGACAAAGTCTTTCATTCTATAGACATTTATTTGGAGTTTTCTGTCACTAAGCATGGTTTGAAAAGCTTACCTGTGTATCCGTCATCATAAAGAGTCAGAACAGACTCAGCCACACAGCACACTTCTTCTGAGTCGGCACTTCTGTGAGCTCACCTTTTCTGATGTCTAATCATTGCCATTGGATTATTCTGAAAAAATCCACATTGGCATTTTCTTGGCAGAATCATAAATTTGGCTGTACTAGAGCAGAAATAAACTCTTGAAACACATTTATCAATATCAGCGCTAGATGGGTTTTGCTACGTAAATATACTTCATCAGTTGTTCTGGAAAGGTCTGCTTTCCAACTGCTTAATGATTTACCTTTGCATCTAGGTCAGTGTTAGTTTCCTGATACAGGTTTCTTTGGATGCCTACCATTCGTTTAGGAATATTATTGTTTCTGCTATATTTTGATGTTTGCAATGTCTTTGAAAAATCTGTCTTTTACAACATGAAAATTAGTAGGAAAATGATACATTGCAGATATTTTTGGAATTGTATGCTCTGATATTGAACATTGATCTACCAATATGGACCCTGGGAAGTTCCAGTGATAAGTCCAGGATGCATATTAGTGGATGCACGAGCCAGTGAGCCACAGATACTGCAGGCTGCATATAGAACAAGCAGCATAAATGCATTCGGGAGTGCTTGGGAAGTATTCACAATAGAGATGAGATGAATATAACTTGAAGTGAAGAAAGTTGCTAACTCTGCTTGGGGTTTTCTGTAGTCCTTTGTGGTTTACAAGCAAAACATTAAGAAACCGGCTCCCTTTGATTTAATTGAAAAGGCTTTCCCTGAGGTAAATGTGAACGTCTTTGGGAAATCAACTAAAATTGCGACATTATTTGGAAGCCCAACCAGAGTGAGAGCCAGATGGGGATGTTCCGGGGAAGGAACTTCTCTGTCCACACGTCTGGGGAGAAGGCCCCTCTGAAACAAGAAGGGAGGAGCCTGGTCGATTCCAGTTGCATTTCATGTTCTCTCGACTTCCCCCCATGGTGGAGAGACGCCTGGTGGGATCCCTCACAGATTCAAGTCCCTGCAAAACACGGACTTGCTGAGCTGTAGGAAGGACATCGGGAAACCTGTGGAAGCAAGATGCAGGTATGAGAAAGTCACTGTCGCTGCAGTTAGAGAGAGAGAGAGAGAGAGAGAGAGAGAGAGAGAGAGAGAGAGAGAGAGAGAGAGAGAGAGAGAGCGTTCCACCTGGGGGTCAGGAGGTCGGTTACCTTCGAAGGCTTTTCACCAACATTCCTGTGTGAGAGTGACCTGCAACTTGAGAGTTCACTGATCTGCCTCAATTCAGATAACACCTTTGAGATGTTTGGCTTTAATAAAGTTTGGGTGAAGGAGAAAACTCGATGCATTGCAGATGCACGACGTCTTGTTTTGGTCTAGGTGTTCCTTGAGACGTGATCACCGCCATCTTCCAATTATCACATCCACCCATGACATCAAATAACACATTTGTTAATACCTGCATCTCTCATTTTCTTTTCCTACTAAACAGTTGTGATCTTGCAATAGTTGGCTTTTAACACATTTTCTATAAAATTCCATTTGTTTTCCTTTGGACCCTTATGCAGTGTGAAAACAGTTGAATACTGTTAAAATACACACATCTGCATGCGAACCTTATCTAAAAATGCCTTAAAATGAGGAAAAACAGTGTTTTCTGTGTTCATTTGGGCTGATGGGGCATTAGGCACCAAGTTTGAATTTTCTTGATATCTTACGGAGGTTTTAGAGAAGAAAATGTCTTGAAAACTGAGACTGCATAGTGAATTCCAGGTCAGCATGGGATACAGGGAGACCTTAATTTGAAAAATCAAAAATAAATTGGTTTAACTTTTTTATTTGCTTATGAGACGGAAAAATCAAATGGCTACTTAAAGAATTAATTGCCAATAATTCACAAGTGTGGAGAAAGAGAGCTAATAACAAATAAAATAAATAACTGAAAAAGAGGAAAAAGAGGAGATAAGCCCAATTCAAGAAGGTTTGAAAATTCTGGACCTGCATGTTAAGACTTGAAGTTACCACTGTACAGGGAACGAGGTGGCTAGGCTGTTTGGAAGAAAATTCCTATTTAAACTCTCTCTCTCTCTCTCTCTCTCTCTCTCTGATTTTCTGATATAGGGTCTGGTTCTAGCTCAGACTGATCTAGAATTCACTCTGTAGTCTCAGGCTGGCCTTGAACTCACATATGTCCTCTTACCTCAGCCTCCTGAATGCTGGGGTTAAAAGCATGCACCACCACTCCGTATTTCTATTCTTAACCTTAAAAAGGAATGGCATCTTGAGATCTAAGAAGTTTAATCTATTTTCTAGCATGATTTATTTCTACCTCCTTACCTGTAACATTTCAGTGCAAACATCGAATCTTCTGGTCACTGCAGACCCTCCCTATGGAAGACGTGGTCAGATGAATGTTGCTCGCAGTGATGGCTCCTCCCTCCCAACTGTTCTCTCGTGGGAGGAGCAGGGACTGAGGGAAGGCCGGACAATCACATGTCACCTAACAGCAGGAACGTGTTCTGAGGAGTGTGTCATTCAGAGTTTGGTCATTGTGGGAACGTCATAGGTGTATGTACTCCAACCTAGATGGTGTGCACCCGGGGGGCAGTCAAAACTGTAACCAAAGCACATTCTCAAAATTCTTCAAAAGTGTCACGTGGTAAAACGTAGACAATTGCATAGCGCTTCTGACTGTGACCACAACCCAGACAGCATCTCTGGACTGCACTGCCAGCGAGGCCGAAGCAGGTGCTCTGTCCCCTTGCGAGGCCATTGGGGCTCGGTGAGCGGAAGCATTTCCAGTGCCTCCCTCTCAGCCCCTTCCTTTGCCCAGCTCTGTGGTAAGTCTGCACAGGCATGTGGCTCCTTCACCACAGCGAGGCCCATGGGCCAAAGGATTCTCTTCTCTTTATGAAGAAAGGAGAGGCGGGCATTGTTTGCAATAGCAACAGAAATGGAGTCAAACAGATGCCACTCAGGGCAGATAACCCAGTAGTAGACAAAAATTAATTCAGCCTCTGCCATGTTGGTGGGTGAAGGTATTCACCAGTGCTGTTTACCTGAAAATGTTGGCAGTGATCACTCAGCGATGGGAAGCCTGTGAATCCGCAGTTAGTTGATAGTTAGGATTTTCTTAACTTAAGGCTGAAGGTTTAGTCAGTAAAGGACTTCTTGGCGTCATAAGGCTCTGAGTTTGACCCCCAATGGGGTAGATGTGTTGGCCAACAGTTGTCCTCTAGCACTGGGGAGGCGGTGAATCTCAGCTACTCTAGCCTAGTTGGTGAGCTTCGGGGGGAAGAGAAACCATGTCTCAAAAAATTTTTTAAAGGTGAGTGTTTTTCCTGAGAAACAACACCTGAGGTTTCGTGTGGCGCCAACACACACGCACACACGCACGTGCCCACATCCTAGTGAACGTGTAGACGTTAGCACATCATCCGCATGTAAAGACATAATTTTTAAATAAGCACTTAATTTCTATTGAATTGTTACTTGTCCTGTGAAAAGAAGATACTACTTATAACATATGTACACCTAAGTGTATTATATTATGTAGTATTATAAGTAGATATTACTATGGTACTGAAGAGAGAGTTTGCAGACAGCGCCCAAAATTTTAGGAAAAAATTAATCAGAAAAGCCAAGCAGGAATTAGGAACTTTCACATTTACTGATAACCCCTCTGCTCTGATTTCCAAAGCAGTTCTCTCCCTCAGGGTTCCCGAAAGTGCGCCATGATTGTTACTAGACTTCAACCACAGAGTTCTTGAGACTCCGTCCCCTCCAAGGGCTGGGAGTCTGTGCTCCTCTCTAACTACTGGGGGGTCTTTCCTTGCCGTTGCTTCTGTTCACTGCTTCTGTGCTCCACTGCTCTGCCTCCTGTGATGAGTCTCTCCTACAACATACTTCCAGCTCCCTGCAAAATCAGAGTTCAGTGTAACCCATGCAACCTAGCTCTTTTCCAAGCTTGGCCTACAGGGCGTGGCCAAGGGAGGCTGGGCATCTCTTCTTTCTTATTGGCGTCTTAGGATAGACAATGACCCTTAAGGAGAATTCTTCATTTATCGCAATAAATAAGAATGAGGTAGCTCATACAGAATAAGATTCGTGGAACTCACTGACATTAGAAAACTCCTAAGGTAAGCTTAGACATGCCAATAAAACTGTAGTCGGTCATGAGCTATGCAAAATGTGGGCTACACATTTTGAATTATTCATCTGGAATAGACCTTCAGTGCAGTGAGTGATCACATGCTTGACAATAAGTGATAAATAACAGTGATTTTGATAAATTCTGCTGGATGGATGGCTTACGGCAATGCATAAGCAGTAGGAAAGACTCGTGCAGGAATCACTACCTCAATGCAAAGCAAGCAGATGCTGGGATTGGCATTTGCAGTTCACAACAAGAATCTAGTATCTATAGCAAAGAACTCGGATTAAAATTCAGTTTCACTTAGGAACAGGGAGAACCAGAGAGGTGATGGGGGATGAGGGAGATGAGGGAGACACTTGCCTCCCTCAAGACATAGCTCCACAGGTCCTTATTTATATATGGGGGAAAGCAGACGAAACATTACCTCACATTTTCTCAAAATTATTAGTTTTTTTTTTTTGGTTTTCGAGGTAGAGTCTCACTCTAGCCCAGGCTCAGTCTGTATTCTCAGACTGGCCTCGAACTCACAGCGATCCTCCTACCTCTGTCTCCCGAGTGCTGGGATTAAACGCGTGCGCCACCACGCTCAGCTCTAGTTTGAAATTTTGAATTTCTTCATAAATGAAAATGTTTTAATGGCTTTCAAAATACTTATTTTTGTAGAGAACACCAAAAGCACAAATCTTAGAGAAAAATGGGACTGGAGAGATTCTTCAGTGGTTAAGGCACATGCTGGCAAAGCCTAAAAAAGACCCAGGATTGACTTCCTAGTAACCAGGTAAAGCCAGATGCACAAAGTGGTGCATCTGGAGATCTTTGCATTAGCTAGATGCTCTGGCATGCTCATTCTCCTCTATTTTCCTCTCTCTTTCTCTTTCTTCTTTCTATCGCCATGCAAATAAATAAATAAATAAATATTTTAAAGGGAGAAAATGAAAAAGTGTACAAATTTCAGGCTAAATTTTCTGTAATTCTGTCCATGCATGTCTCACCATGGATGACGTTAGACAAGCCTGAAGTAATTCCCAAGGGAACAGAAAGACTATTAAGAAGTCATTTCTCACTTCCGGAATCATGTCGTTTAGTTCTGGGCAACCAAAAATTGATGTACTTGTCTATTCTAAACATAGAACCATGCATTATAAGATTTTATTTGTCATTAACATTTTTTACTAGCAAATTATTTTGAGTTTCCATTGTGTGATCACATACATAGCATTTTCTTATGTTTTGTTGTAGAGCAATATTCTACAACATGGATATATCTCAGTTTATTTCCCCATCCATTAATGATTGGACATTAGGATTTTTCTTCTTTTTGTCTGTTGTAAATAATGATGTAAAATCATGATGGAAAGTTTTGTACAATGGAATACTGGCTTATGAAGAAGACTTTGAGGGAGTATTTGCTCAAATGTCATTTTACATAGTAAAAGAAACTTAGTTTCATGTCTGAAACCAAATGGCAATATAGACAGAGGCAAGAACTTCTCTGAGCTGCTTCCTTTTTATTTTAATCTGAAATATGCAAAATTGACATAAAATCCTTCAATTAGACAGTTTGTATGAACTGCTACTATTCTGTTAAGGCACCTAACTAAATGATAGCAATAGTTACATATTTTATTATTGTTCTTATATTTTATTCCACTCAAATTCTTGCTGGTAAAGTGAAGAAAAAGTAGGAATCCTGGATTAAAAACTGTCTTAGCTCTTAGGCTTTCAATTTGCTGGTCTGGGAATGATCTTGGATCTTCTCTAAGGTCTCATTTTTGCTTTAACATTATAGAGTTTATAAGCATTTAAAGCTGTCCTCTGCAGACCTAGTAGTGATAGATGATCATTTCTCTGGGATCATCTAGTTAGACTGCAGCAGGATCAGCATTTCAACCCCATGATCTTGATTGCAGTTGGGCATTTTAGTTAAAACCTCATTCTTTCTTAGATTTCTGAGGTGCCAAGAAATAAATGCAGAGGCACTTATTATCAGGTTGCTGAGAAATCCAAAATGAATCCCAAATGTGTTAATATTTTGGGACTATCCAGAGTTTTCAGTTTTTCCTTCCCCAAGGAATTGCCCAAGGCTCATTCATTGTTTGGTCTGACACAGTCTATTTTCTCAGGATATAAAGGTATTATACACACAATGATTTTCTTCCTCACTCTTAATAGTTGAGGTGAAAGTGCTCACTTCAGAGTTTATCTATCCTCTTAGGACTTTTGAAAGCATACTTGATGGGCATTTTGCCTCCCTTCCCTGCTGAAGTTCCTGTGTTTTATGTGACAAGTCCATTCACAGTCCTGAAAACTGTCTGATGGCTTGTGACTGACTGTCTTGCACATTTTAAATGCAGTGTTAATATTTGTGAACAGTCCTTCACTGGGTGCAAACAATCTTAAGTGGAGCCTCTGAATATTTCACTTTTCCAGGTGGATGTGTTACTGTGTGTGTGTGTGTGTGTGTGTGTGTGTGTGTGTGTGTGTGTGTGTGCATGCTCCCACAAGCAGTTTCTTAAATATGGAGATTGTAAATACTGGTTAGATGATGTAATTACCTCCATGGTTCCGGCAGTATATTCAAAAGAACTGGTAAGTGAAAATAACGCTGCCATGTTGTGGGTGGATTCCATATGGATGAAGTTAGACACTGGTTTTTAATTTGTTGCTCAGTCAGGCTCAGTGTGAAGGGGTCTTGTAACCTGTTAGCAGGAACTTAGAAGCTCGATACTGCCCAGAACAAGGACAGTGACAGGTGTTTCCTTACAATATGCAGTTAGAACTTAGCATTGAAAGCCACAAGAGACACAAATGAAAGCCAACACTACAGACATCTTGAAATGAAATGAAATGCACTGGTTCTCAGAGGACAGTGTGAGCCTCTAGGAAGTGAGAAGT
>PVHP010042635.1:0-14997 GCA_004024765.1 Zapus hudsonius
GCATCTGGAAAAGATGGAAAGAGACACCAATTCCATATATGTCCACAAAAATGAGCCAGTCTGTAAACACAGGAAAGAAGCACCAACAATCTCTCTTTACCAACAGTTTAGCAATGCTTCAAAATGTCCCAAAGTACAGAGAAATGTGTGCAAACACTGGACACTGAGTCCAGCGAATTAGTCACCTACTTATTAAAGAAATGCACTGCAGTTTAGTGTTCAGCACATCCTTGCCTGCTGGAAAGTTCCTTGCTCGGATCCTCTCAGCTGCTAGGGGTCAGGTTGACAAAATCATTTGTGCATCAGGAACCATTGTCTCCATGTTCACTTTAATTACAGAGAAGAGCTGGAACTGGTCAGGACTCTGGACTCTGGACTCCATGTACAAAGGGCAATCCCGCCTCCTGGAATGTGGAAATTGAAGTTAGCCAGATCGCTAATTGAGTCAAATCAACCGCCACAGCCAAATGACCCGCTTACAAGGAAGCCTTGCTCCTCTGGCCCTGTGGAGGGGGAAAGGGAATCTCTCTGCGGCATCTGTGACACAGGCTTATTTCACCAGGGAAAGAGAGAGGTATTTTCAAAGTGCTCTAAAGCCTGCTTCTAAATGAGGAGGGAAATGCACATGATTCCTGGAAAGGAGATGAGCTGGAAGGACTGGAGGCCATCTTTACCGAGGCATGTTTCTCAATATTCCTGCCACTCGGATTTTCCTCCAGGGTTCCCAGTTTCTTTTGTGAGACCATCAAAAATAGAGGCCACTGCTAAGGTTAGTGCCAGAAAAAGAAAACTAAAACAGGTGAGAATGGATTGGGGAATTGACTTTTTTGTCCCTATTTACATGCAACACTACTTTGTCCTCATCATAATACGTAGTATTTAAATTTTATCTTGTTTGTTAATATATGACCAATATTTTAGAATTATCTGAATGATCTATAGACAGCTTGCTAATGTTCAGAATAGTATATATTACTGTGTTATCTTAAGATATTTACCTACAACATGAGTGAATTTCTCTGTGCTTTCATTTGTATTTACTTCCTGTCTCCATAGCCTCACCTTGAAACTGGATGTGTTCTCAAAGATCGAATAAGTCAAAGTCAAGGGAAGCAGCTTATCAAAGTCTTTTTGGTGCCCTTTTCTATCCAAAGAACTATTTACCTTGACTCATGTTTTCAGCAGTGTAGAAAAGCTCTTGCTACCTACCGATTCTGCTAATACTCATTAACTCCTTTTCAAATTGTCTAAATGTTAAACAAATGCCATCCATAATTAACTGAAAATTATCAAATGCCAGATTTGTAGCATTAGATGCTGAGCTTATTTTTTTTTCCTTTCTTTTAAAAGTTGATGGTCAATGGCAGCAAACAGAAAAATAGAAGGGCAGAGTTACTGGGCTTCCTCCTCTTGCCCGCCTTTTTCTGAACCATGAATCGCAATTATCTAGTAGATGATGTGTACGAGGTGGTGATTTCCAGATACCAGGGTGTTGAGTATCTGAAACTTCCAGAGCTCTCAAGAGAGGAAATAGACAGGAAGCTCTGGAGCTGTGATTTCTACTTGTCTGTTGAGTGCCACAATTCTCTGGATTCCTACTTCTGCATCTGTGAGATGATGATAACTGAATCTGTGAGATAGGAAAACATACCTGCAACATCATAACTCCTGATTACAAAATCCAGCAAACATTACAAAGGTGCTTTTCGCCTCCCGCCAGATACTATGCAAACCTTAGAGTAGAAAGTGCCTGGTGCCTGTTCTCACAAAGACAGTGCAGCCACCATGGAGGAAAAGCTAAACCTGCCATCTTGGTGTTGCTGGCTCCCTTTTCCCATCCATGCTTACTGCCTGTCTCCTCCAGCTGCCTCTAACCCTACTGTCCTAGTTGCACTTCTTCCCTTTCTGATCCTTTCTTCCTCCTTTGCTTCCTGCCTTGGTTCCTTCCCTCCCTCCTTCCCTACACCTGTCCTTCCTTCCTCCTTTTGGCTTTCCTTTAATTTCCTTCACTTCTTTGCTAATAGATACCATGTTCGTTAATTTTCTTTCCTCCCTTCCTGACTATGGAGAATTTGTCCATCTTTCTTCTCCATTTGTTTTGTGAAAGCCCTTTTCCCTACTGAAAATTACTTTCTATCTCTTTCTGTTCAGAATGGTTGAGAGTGAAAATAGGTGTGATGATTACTAGCTTAAGATACATCTCATGCCAAAAGTCGTATTCAAAGACATACTCACATCTATCATTTCTTTTTATTTTGCAGAGCCATCACCTACACAAGAAGTATAAATTAGTGTTCTGTTTATTAATAAAGCTTGTGAACGCTCATCAACTATTGAGTGTGTGCAGATATTGTTTTGAATACTTGATTTTTAATGTCTCAATTACTCTCACCACAATCCTAGGAGATGATGTTGGTGGTGGTGGTGATGGTAATAATGATGACCCTCACGAAGAAAAAAAAATCTGAGACTTAGAGAAGTCATTCAGGCATTAAGTACAATCAGGTACAATTATTAAGTACAATTCAGGTGTTAAGGACAACACTGACTGTTAAGTTACAA
This sequence comes from Zapus hudsonius, assembly GCA_004024765.1. Taxonomy (NCBI): domain Eukaryota; kingdom Metazoa; phylum Chordata; class Mammalia; order Rodentia; family Dipodidae; genus Zapus; species Zapus hudsonius. Next base: position 2,563 of record PVHP010042635.1, read on the forward strand.
ACAATGTCCTGTCTTTCTTAAGAATCTTTACTCTTAACTCCACTTATTACACTACTTAAAGTTTGCTGATAGGAAGTCCTCTGATCTGACAAAACCTTAAATCAAAGAACTCTAGACTAGAACCTATCATTTAACAGGAATAGTAGCTATTTAAGAAAGTGCATACAAAAGAAAATCAAGACTGCCTTTCTTTTCCTATTGGACAAGGTCATCAATCACTAATTAAAGGATAACCTTAAAAATCCAACTAAGAGTTTATTTTAAAGATCTTTCCTGTAGGTCACAAATCTTGGAGGCACTATTACTCATTGGTGGCACAAATCACCTGACCAAAAGCAGTTGTGAGAGGAAAGGTTTATTTTGGCTTACAGAGAGGGTAAACTCCATGATATCAGGGGAAAACGCAGCATGAGGAGAGGCTGGACATCACCTCCTGACCAACAGGAGGTGATAAACAGCAGGGGGAAACTGTGCAAAACACTGGCGACAGGAAGATGTTTAAAATATCCCAAGCCCACTCCAAACAACACACCTCCTCCAGAAGGCTACAATTCCCAAATTGCCATCAGCTGAGGATCTAGCATTCAGAACACATGAGTTTATGGGGGACACGTAATTCAAACCACCACATTCCACCCCTGGTCCCCATAAATTGATGACCATTGATAATGTAAAGTCAGTGCATTTAGTCCAACTTTAAAATCCCCATAATTTTTAGTTATCCCAATACTGTTCAAACATCCTCATTGTTAGCTGCATAACAAAACAAAACAACAACAGCAAAACACGGTAATGGCACAGAATAAACATATACGCTTCAAAGCATGGCATTGAACATAGCTTATTTCCTTCAGGAAATAGAGCCCTAGGGTGCTGTGATCTGTACATGTTCCTGTCTTGAATGCACCGTTTATATAGACCACCATGAACATTGTTTTTATTTTAAAGTTTTGTTTCAAAGGGACTGCTCTTCCTCTCATTGTCTTATCAGGTACAAACTAGTTTTCATAGCTCTAAGAGCAGAGGCACCTTCACCCCGCCAGCATAGCTGCTATGGTGTATATTTAATTAAGCACACTTTCCCTGCTATCATATAATGATGTTAAAATGATGATTAAAACCATTCTTTTAAATGTTGTGACTCTTTACTAAAGCCAAAGTTTCTGTTGGGATATGAATTGACACCCCTGGAATATAGGGTGGTAACTTTTTGTACACAGGCTACCTCCTTGGGGACTTAGAAGCAGGACTTTTATTTTGAATATCAATTAGTAATGTGGTGTTCTTTAAGCTGTTAATGTTGAAAGTCAATAACATTCTATACAATTTCCATACACTCTATTCATTAAATCTTTTTACAGTTGGATCAGGCCTGAACCCATCCATTCAGAAAGCTTCAAATTATAGAAACAATAATGTTTTATATGAGTGACTGATAATGCTTTCTTTGGCCAACATTCTTTATTCTGTGGTGAAGTTGAAGCTTTTAAATCAAAACAAAGGAACCAACTTGCTGTCCACCAGTTTATATAGAACTCACAGAATCTATGACTTTTTAAAACTAAGATCTGTTTAAAAAAAGAAAGAAATCTGTTTCAACAGATGACCATGAGCACTCCATGTGGTGAAAATGAATTGAGATTAATTAAATGAAGAGTTTTCTAAATCTTCTCAAGGTCCTTTTGTCAGCACAGCAGTGTGCACTGGAGAACTGATCAATGCCCACGAATATATGCCCTTCAAACAATAAATAAATAAATAAATAAATAAATAAATAAATAAATAAATAAATAAACCTAAGGCTACAAGGGACATACGTTTACATTCAAACTTCTATCAAACAGTTCTCAAATCCATAATGAGCCACAGAGCATATGCCTTTTCTCTGAAAAAATAACTTAAGTAGGAGCTGTTGAAAGGAAGAATAACACAGATTTTGTTTTTTAAATTTCCTAAGTCAGGACCTGGCATGATCAAAGCCCTGCTTGATCCCCAACCAAAAATGTACGTGTGACCTTTGGCAATTTACTTAACATTACTGTCCCTTAGATCCTACTGCCATAATGTGGGAAAAATACTAACAATGTTTACCTTTTGTGAGGACTTTTTAAAGTATTAAACATGATACTCTTTGAATAGAGCTGGACTAGGTAAGCTTTTAGTCAATGTTTTCTGTCTGATTCTCTTTCTAGAAACAAATCCAATCATGTTCAAGACTCACAGTGCAAAGAGCAGAGTTTCTCAGACTTTGGTTCTGAGCAGAACACTGCATTTAATCTTTCCCCAATCCAGGTTGCTCCAAATTTCTCTCACTACACTTATCTTACTATATAGTTTATTTTTATGTTTATTAATTACCAAACAGTAGAACGTAAGCATTACACAAAAGTGAGATCTGCCCTTTCACTCCTGTGTTCCTAATGCACCTGTTCAATAAATACCAAAACATGAGCAAGTATGTAGAGCAATGTTTCTCTCAAAAATCCCTTTCATCTTCTCCTGTCTAGACTCTGTTCTATTCCTCTGTTAACAAGAGAAATAATATAATAATAAATTTTGGGTACTTCCTGGGTTCCGCATACTGTGCCCAACATGAAAAATGCATCATTTCATTTAATCCTATATAACAAGTGCTAGCATTATTATTTACACTTTATAGGAGCTCAGGGGGTGTAGCTGGCCAAGATCTAATCTTTTTGAAACCTTTTATTGATAATGTTTATATATGTTAGTAATGTATTTTGATCATAATCCCCTCCCATTACTTTCTTTTGTTCCTCATCTACACCCCCTCTACTTAATCCCTTATTCTTTCTAACCAATCCCTCTTCTATTTTGAGGTCTGTTTTCCCCTCCTCTACACTCAAGGTGACATGTTGACGGCCTCACTGGGAGGCGGGAATGCAATGGCCATTTCCAATCCAGAAGCTGGTGTTCTGTACACTCCTTCCCATCCTTTGGCTCCTTGAACTTTCTTGGGTGTGATTATCTCACTTAGTGCCAAGCACTTTGATGAGCTTGGAATCTCCCCAGCCGTCACCACCATCTATAAAATGAAGCTTCTCTGACCAAAAGTGAGAGCAATACTAAATTATGAGCATAAACCTAAATATTTAGAAGGCAAACTGATGGACACACCATATCCATTTACTGAACTAGTCTTTCTTTGACCTCTAAGCTCTTTGACTCTGGACCTGGCACAGTGTCCCTTCCGCTGAAAGGTGGAACCTGAGTCTGAAGGTCCCAAAAGAGATTCTTTATCTGCAAATATTGAGAACAGAATCCTCAGAGTCAAGGAAGCTGAGGCCCACTGTTGACTAGCATGCTAAATACATTCTGTGGGACAAATACACCAATCTTCAAGCTCCTTACACTCACTCCGATATTGTGAATAACATTTCCTAGTCCCTGCTAGACTACCAGTCTAACCCCAGAGTAATCATAAAATGCAGTCTTGCTATGCATAATGAGGCCCTGAATTTTTAATGGCATTCACTGCTCAATATTAATTAACTTGAATGATCCATGAAGGTTTGGCTTTGCAAGGAGTTTCACTGTACCTGGAAGGTTCTATGGGATTAAGTCTCTGAGCTTTGGAAATAATTAATTTCACTAGCAGTGAAGGAGAATCCCATGTGATTTGAAACTAAAATGTGGGATTTAACCATCTCCTAGTTTCTGCAGCAACCACGGCTCCATTGACCACCGTTCTGAGGTTCTGGAGTTATCCAAGTCCTGTCCCACTTGTCTGGCTTGGGACACTTACAGTTCACTCAAAGCAGCACTATTTACGTACATGTGAGAATAAGTTCATTTCACAGACCAGTGTAGGATTCAAAAGCACAAGGTGGCATCTGTTAGAGGGATATTCTAGAACTTCCAGGCAATGAGGCTTCAGAAGAAATCACTACATTAAGTTGAGCATGGTGGCACACACTTGTAATTCTAGCACTGGGAAGGCTGACACAGGTGGACCTCAAATTCAAGGTCATCCTGGGTGATTTAATAGGATGCTTTCTTACAAACCAATGACTGGGATTGTTGCTCAGAGGCAGAACACTTGCCTGGCACACACATGAATGGCCCTGGGTTGCATTGCTGTCATTGCAAAAAAAAAAGGAAAAGAATCTATAGCTATCCAAATTAATAAATCAAATTCAATTCAGAAGCAAATAATACCCCCTGGCTTATTGAGTTAAAATAGGTTAATAAGAATTGCCATGAATGAACACTGGAATTAAAAGGACAAATTTACTGAAAACTGCTTTTGGGATCTTAGCAATAATAAGCAGTCACAGATCTATGTAAGAATAATAATTGAATTTATTCCCAGGTGGCAGGATGGCTAAAGGAAATTTTTAAATGCACCACCATAACATACTTATTTAAACTTAAACTATATGAACTGGCAGAACATCATAGCTGACATGAGGTGGTAAATGGTAGATAGATTGATGAATATAAATCAATTCATTCAATAAATATTTGTTGAGCACTTAACTGTGTTTCAGGTACTAAGAGTATAGAGTCAAAGATAAAAAAAAATCACTGTCCTCATGGATCATATGATCTAGTGAAATAGATGGCTGAATAAATTCCACATAGATATGAGAGCTCCTAAGTCCCTGTTAAATTGTTTCACAGTCCAAAGAGTACATTTGCCTAAGCTTGACAAATGTATGTAAATGCTAATATTCACCATCATGGTGTATGTATGTAAATGCTAACATTATGGTGTAAGTGTTTTAACAAAAGTAGACAAAAGAGTAAGTTTTTCTTTTAAATCTTTATTCCTTCTATGGAATTTTCATGTAAATTAAGAAAAAATAAATGTGTTAATCCTTTAGGATAGAAACTCTTGTAGGGCTGTTGGGAATGAAGCAAAAGGAAGCCAATTAGGAGACAGCTGTGTTTGTTGTTTATCGTAAAATCCCCCTGGTCCAGCCACTGTCCTGAGGTTATCAGGTTCTGAAATTTATTGATTTTATAGTTTTAATTATTTATTGCAAGCAGAGAGATAGAGAGAAAAGAGACAGAGAGAATAGATATGCTAGGGCCTCCAGCCACTGCAAAGGAACTCCAGGTACATGTGCCATTTTGTGCATCTGGCTTTATATGGGTACTGCGGAATCAAACCTGGGTCATTAGGCTTTGCAGGCAAGCATTAACCTCTGAGCCATCTCTCCAGCCCCTGATCTTTAATTTTTATCATGGCACTGATAGTTATTCAGACCTTTAAGGACCTATTTAAACAATAATGAGAGTCACAAGATTCTGATGTATAGATCAGAATGCCAATGTATGGATCTGATGGCCATAATAATCAGGTCTCCAAGTTTTAGGTTAAAAGGCTACAGTTAAAACCAAGGAGGGTTAGGGAGGTGACTCAGTGGATATAGGCACCTGTTTGCAAAGCCTGCCAGCCCCAATTCCCCAGGTAGCCTTGTGAAGCCAGCCAGGCATTTGTTTCTGCTTAATTGACCACTGGGTTTCTCTCCTCATAGAGTCTGGTGTGTAATTGCTGAAAACAGCAGCCCCCTTGGTAGTGGATGCATCCTGTTGCTTATACAGGTTGTCTTAAGGGATTTTGAAGACAGTTTTCTGGTGGATCTTCATATTTTGATCTCATGCTATTCTCAGTCTAGGTTTCAGAAAGATATGCCTTTGGGAAGCCCCAGGGTACAGTGGCCAGGGTTCCTATTGGCCAGATCATCGTATTCATCTGCCCCACCCTGCGGAATAAAGATCCTGCGATTGTCGCACTGCACAGGACCAAAGTTAAGTTTCCTGGTTGCCAGAGTATCCACATCTCAAAGAAGTGGGGCTTCACCAAGTTCAATGCAGATGAATTTGAGGACATAGTAGTTGAGAGTTGGCTCACCCCAATATCTGTGTATTCAAATATATCCCTAATCATGCTCCCCTGGACAAGTGGCAGGTTCTGCACTCATGAGAGCTTCTACTGCTGAATACCCTACCATCCATTTTACCAATAAATCTCACATACATTAAAAAAATAGAGAGAAAAACAAAAAAAATTGGATAGGGGATAAACTTCAGTGGTAGAACACTTCCTTAGATGCACGAAGCTGTATCAATACCAACACCCCCTTCCCAAAAAAGGAACTTAAATCATCTCAAGACATAAGAATTCTGCCTTGAAAAGAAAGAACTGAATTGTATTTCTCTGGGAAAATAGTGTGGCACAGAAACTAAGTGTTTGGGCTGAGTAAGACCAGTCTTAAGATAATAGCTTACCTACTACCTCTAATGACCTTGGGAAAGCTTGTTACAGCTTAGTCTACTCTTCTGAATGTGTGAATGGGGTGGGAGAAGAGAGTTCATTGAAAGAACTTAGTACATCGGTTGGCACACAGTGAGTATTCAATACATGTTCAGAACTATTGTGTTCCTATTCAAAGAACTGATACTGGTTTCTTGAGATGGAAGTTTGTCTTTATAGTTCTCTCTGAATTAATTGGGATACTCACAGAATGTCAGCAGTTAGAAGGTATCTAGCCAAGGAATTAGGAGAGGTTTTATAGCATCCATGTGACCATGGATGAAAGTGCTTAGGAGACACTGAAATGTCTTTCCTTCAAGATTATCTTCTTGAGACAATATTGTACATCTATCAACACAGCAGGCAAGTCCAAACCCATTTACAGGGGGCATCAGTTTTTATTCTTACCAGCCATCTTCCAGGCATGTCTGTGACTGGCCCTCTAAGTTTTTTTTTTTGGGGGGGGGGGCAGGGCTAAGTCTCTCAAGGGTGTTCAATTTATCCACTATAACCTTTCAGTCTTTGAGGTTGCAAATGAGTTTCCCATGTTATGGTACTAAACCCGTTTATTGTATTTTTATATTACTTGTATTGAGTTCATATTTCCCTATAAATGTCTCAGTGTTCTGTGTACAGTTCACAGTGCATTTCGGAGAGGTCAGGGCTTTCTATATAGCAACCACAGCCTAATGAACAGACAATATAATACCATACATACATCTTAAGTTTCCTGTATTGAGAGCAGATGTCCTATAAAGAGCTCATACTGCTCTGTGTAGAGCTCATGGAACACTGAGTATAGTTAACACCACAGTGCTGTAGAGTTCAAAAATCACATCTTTGATTTCATAGCACCCTACCCTGTGTCGGACCCAGCCTGGCTGCATATCTGACAGCTAAGTTTTAATATGCATCCAGATGAGAGCCTGGAGCATGGTAGCTCATGCCTTTGTTCCTAGCACACCTGTGCCCCCCAGGAGGCAGGGGGGATGACTGACATCCCTAAATCCTGTTTAAAAGTACTAATAGGTTTTACTCCTGCTGGCTGAGTTTTCGTAGCTGTGTTCCTGTTTACTGAGCCCCCTTTGTGTAAGAGATAAGGCAATGCAACACATCCCTAGATTGTATATAAGGTTGGATGCTGAAATAAAGTTTTGAGATTTTCTTGGACACTTTTCCCAGCTTTGAGTGTATGGGGCTCCGGCTGCGTGCTCACCTTTCCTTGATTGAGCCAGGTCTCCTGCTGGCCAGAGAGACAGGCTCATTTAGCAGGGGGCCAGGGACCCGTGCGGTAACCGACATCTGGAGAAGTAACCAACAACCATGAGTGCATGGTGTCATGTAGGGGGCTCATTGCAAACCCAAGAGAGCTCCTAGTGCCTAGTAGAGGGCTGGGTGTGCACCTGTTAGAGCTAAGCCCACTGGAAGGCAGTGTCTGCAACAGAACCACTTGAACATCTGGTTTAAAGAAACCTCAGATGCCCTGAAATAGTGGGAATCATGCGTGTCCCCCCACAGATGGGGTAGAGGGGTATGGGAAGGGCACAGCTGGGTGCTGGGTGCACAGATAGACACACTGCAGCAATTCAGTGAGCTGGGTGGTGAGGGCAGGAGCGGCTGATTTTATGTGATGACTCAAGAGCTGTGATGTTTAATTAAACATCAATTAAAAGGTTTGCCCTCAACTCAGACCCTTGAATCAGAGTCTCCAAGGGCATGTGAGTGTTAATTTTTAATAAGCATTCTCCACTGGTTCTAATGTACACTGAAGTTTGAAACCCAAGATTTCTCCTCCCCACAAAAATCACATTTTCAATTTCAAGGGCCTCTAAAGATAATCAGAAATAAAGTGCGTCCCAGGAAATGCGAGATAAAAATGTCAGTATCCACAATCTCTAAAACCTGGGAGATTTGATTCTGTGTGCTGACATCTGTTTCTTATGCTACAGGTCTCTGCGTACAGAGCTGACACAGATCAGAATGAGCCATTGGGAGGTAAGTACTTGCTGAGAGGTGGAGAGTAAGGCTCTGCCCCCAACACTCACTGCATAGCTACGGCTTCAGGCAGGACTCCTCTCTCCAGTCTCATCATGGCAAGAAACAGGGCAAGTTACTGGGGGTTGAATTATAAAGCAATGCTTGTCAAGAACATACCTCCTCTGAAATGGGGGGGGTTTGAAAAGAATCTGCCTAATGGAGCTTTTTGAAAGCTCAGATAAAAGATTTGCCTCTGTGTAACTGCCTGTAGGCTCACGATTCTGAATGTGAAGCTCTTCTGGCTCACAGATGCTCTATGTTCAAGAAGATTTAGAGCCTCCAAGATTGTTGCAAGGATTTGTCTACTCGAGTCTCCGTTGGCTCTGGGGTTGCATTACACTGTATAGTTTTCTTGCAGTGTTCCCTGCTGGGCTGATAAATGTACATGAAGGGAGATACCTACTTTGGAGGGAATCTTCTGTCTGCATTCTTACAGAATGGAGGATGATGTACAACATCCTCGCAGGACTCCAGTGTGTTCCACTAGAAAATCCTCAACTTATATAGCACTCATTTTTAGAAGAGGGATCCTAATTTTTTAAAAAAGCCATTTTCTGGGCTGCAAATAGAATGAAAAAAAATGCACATCTAGGATCTCCCTGTGGACAACTGGCTAAGGTTACATTGAAAAGTAATCCCCACCACAGCCTTCATGATAATCCTCTCCACCTTACAAAAGGCCCCCTTCCCTACTCACAATAGTCATTTCCTTCAGCTCACACCCCACTCCCATCAACACACCTGTCATGGCAAATCTATAATAACAGAGTGTAGATTTCCCTGGGGAAAGAGCAAAATGACTCAGGATGTTTATCTGTTGGCAAAATTGTGCTTTCCTCTAGGACTGTTGTATGTACACACATCTTTATCCTAAAATGAATCACAGTATTTTTCCAGCCAGAAATGCCCTTGAGGATAATCTAGACAAACTTTTTTGTCAATAGATAGAAAACAGAAGCCCAGGTTACAGAGCCAGTTAGAGATAAAATCCAAGTCGCTATTTTGAGGCCAAAGCAGGATCCCTTTCCTTCACCACTGATACTTTCTCAACAGCTCCAGCCTTGTATTTTCTTCCTGTAGCCTTTCATGTCTGTGAAAGTTTTAGGCTCACAGCAACAAGAAGCAGAAGATACAGAAATTTCCCATATATCTTGCCTCTATGCATGTTCCCTGGTCTTTTTAAGTTCTTAGTAACTCTAGGACCATTCATGGAGGTTAGACAAAATTCATATTTTTATCCCTCTATTTGTCAGCTAAGATATTTATGTAGGAGATGATGACCTATCAGAATCCCATTAGGAAGAATTTCAGAAAGTAGATACTTGTCTACTTTCCCTTACAACTAATCCTGTTTCCTTTCTCTTGGCAGTTGCTCATGTCTCCCATTGACAATATGAGGTAACTTTACTAGAATTTTTTTTTTTAATTTTCTTTCATAATAAATTTTTTTTAATATATATTTATTGTCCATAATGTGTTACATTATTTAGTGGGCAAACCATGCATTGTTATCCCGAATTCCCCAATTCCCCCCCTCCCCATCCCTGATCAGTTGTATATCCTCCTCTGTGGGCTGTCTGTATTAGTCCTTCATCCAACTTTACTAGAATTTTACCTCTGCTTTCCTGGATTCTCTCTGGGTTCATGGGACATTTGTGGATTCTTAATTAAATAGCCTGTGTCTTTCTCTTAATGGTCATATTAGTTTCATCACATAAGAGTATGAGTTAAGGTGGGGTTCTTACTCTTGCAGCTGCATTGTACTAGTCTACAAACTGAATTACAAAGACCTCCACGCTATTCAGGAAGTTGAACTTTATCATTGTGCCTCATGGGCCAGCAGCGAATACGCATGTTGAGGGTGAGTCATCCATTTCCCTAAGAACAATTGGCAGAAACACTATGGCTTCCTTGAGTTTGTCACTTAATTTTAGCCATTTAATTTTAAAATCTTGAATATTACATACTTTTCACCTGTGATGACAGGTGATATATAAAACTTAAGAATTAAGCAATACCAACTTCTAGGTGTCGGAGCCCCACTTGCTCTTTAGTAAGTATCAATATGCTTCCTGGTACTTCCACACTGCTTAATTTTAGATGTGGAATCCTAAACATTTTTTGTGATGTTATATCCTAAAATTTCAGTCGTGTTGCTCCTTCAGCCTTTATGGGTGGAAAGGAGAAAACAGCAAGGCCAAAGTCATGAGGCATCTTGTGGCAAAGCAAAGCGTAAAATCTATGCCAGAGTCTCCTGACTAGAGAGCCAAACTCTAATAAAGAGTAATACACAAATCTTAACACCTTTTATGACAGAGCCCTGAACAGTCACCACTCTACTTCCTATACAACAAAGTCTGTCCCTCATTAACACGCATGCTCTTTTGCCTAAGGTTTCCCAGATAAGAAGCTGAGCGCCCTGTCCCTTCAGCCTCTAGGGACACTTAGCATCAGCATCACCCAAATCCACCTTTTCACTTCTACCCTCTGTGCCCACAGAGAGAGCAAAAACGTAGGAGCCATGCGAAGTCCAGAGATCCTTGATGTACATCTTCTGAAGTTTAATTATTAGACAGAGAGGCAACTCAAAAAATAGGAAAAAAAAATCATGCACTTGGTATCCAAAACCAAGTCTGATTCTGTCACGTATCAGCTCTGTGACTTTAATTAAACAAGTCACTGAAATGGATTCATCTTCATAGCTATGTCTAACTTCAATGTCATCACCACTCAGGTGGGGATGACACACTCCTTTACTGTGAGGTACAAAGTTATTTAATGCATCTTCAGAGCTATCTTTTGTCCTGTGAATGTAAAATAGTTAAGATTGATTTTTCTAGCACAGAAGGCAAAGAGATATTCGCAGGGATAATTAGAGCTCCAGTAATTATATCCCATTCTTTCCTAAAAGTCCTCAATAGGGGAAAGGTACATGAGCCAGGTGTACTGGATTAGATGAAAGAAATGTATTTGAAAGTTTACTCCTGTGCTTTAATGTATGTTTAGACATAAACCGTTTAAATCTCCATCAAATAAAGTTGGTATTTTGAGAAGCTGTGGTGCATTTTACCACATGACTCTTTCTTTGTGCCCTTGGAAAGGATCATCATGGAACTATTAGAAGCTTATCACAGCCATCTGATTAGAAGTCTGCCTCGTGCATGCAGGCACTCTGCTTCATTTCTTATTTCGTCCTCATTGTAAGCACTGTATAAATGTTTACTGAATGAACAAATCAGCTTTTTTTAAAGGATGGATTTGGGGGAGTAATGGATGGTGTCCTAATTAGATTTCCACTGGTAAAACTGAAAAGGGCTGAGTGAGAATTTTCAAAGTGAATTGTAAGTGCAGCCTGGCTTTGAACACTTCTACCCAGAACCCCAACATGCTCACTGCCTTAAGCTCTCTATAAACACCCATTTCATCCCAGGCAGACCTGTGGCTGCGTATGAATGAATCTTGCCAACTGGTTCATGGTGCCCCGGGAATCTCTGAGTGTAAGAAACCTTGCTCCAGTTTTCGTTCCACATTCCACAATGCCTGTGTCACACATCAATTTCCTTGTGAAACCAGTGAGCCCATTGCCTGCCAGGAGCTGTCTTGGGGATGGGAGGGGAGAGGAGGGAGAGGAGAAAGAGACTCCGAGTCACCATCTGTTGACAATACTCTTGTGCAGAGCCAGTCTGAAGGTTAATGACATGTCACACATCCTCCAGCGTCTGGTAACAAAAATAGGCTGCTCTCCCAGAATTCGTTAGAGCAGTTGTTGTCCCATGGAAGATGTGACAGGTCAGCCAGCACTCCAGCAGGGGCCAGGAAGGCAGTTCTTGCCAAAGGCAGGATGAAATTTAACAGGGATCCAGGAAAAACAACTTTCACTAAAACTCAAATGTGGAAGTGATCATTTTTCCCTGGTGGAATAAAAGGGGCTGTAAATTACTGACCTTCCAAAATGGCCCTGTAATATTTTCTTTTCACATTTTATAAGGAAGGTTTACAGCTCATCAATAATTCTACACTATGTATCCATTCCTTTCTCTACCCATTTTTAGAAAAATAAATGTTCTAAGCCTCATATGAAGACAGGTCCTAGAGGTCATCCAGGGTCAGCCCAT
>PVHP010042637.1:0-14895 GCA_004024765.1 Zapus hudsonius
CCCCCCTCAACAATAATAATAACAACACACACACACACACAAACACACACACACACACACACAAATTGGCTAGTGCTTATACAATTAACAACCCCCCATCTCATGGACCATTCCAGGAAACCCACTGAGGAAGACCCTCAGCAGATTGGGGGAAGGGAGGAGGGAAATGAGGGTATTATCACAAGACTTGTTCATACAGTGTTTCTAATTATTAACAATAAATAATTCTTTTAAAAAGAAGCATAAGGATGAGAGTAGAGATAGAGGAAACTGAATAATGGTACCAAAATACAGTTAGACAGGAAGAAAAAATTCAAGTGTCCTATAGTAAGTAGTGTGACTACATTTTAAAAAGATATTTTTAAATTTATTTTCATGCATATATATATATATATATATATATATATATATATATATATATATATATATATGAGAAATAGTGGTCATGCCAGGGCCTCCACTGCTGCAAACAAACTCTAGAGCATGTGCCACTTTGTGCAATTGGCTTTATGTGGGTACTGAGGAATCAAATCCAAGTCTTATAAGGCTTTGTAGGCAAGTGCCTTAACTGCTGAGCCATCTCTTCAGCCCTGGGGTGACTATTTTACAACAATTTATTATGTTATAAAGAACTATTAGAGAAGAATTCAAAGGTTGCCAATACATAGAAATGATAAATGTAAGCCGGGTGGATGCCTTTAATCCCAGCACTCAGGAGGTAGAGGGAGAAGGAATTGGAGGCCACCCTGAGACTACATAGTGAATTCCAGGTCAGCCTTAGCTAGAGTGAAACCCTACTGCCCCCAAAAACCAAGGGAGGAAAGAGAGGAGACTTCAGGGGAGGGTACTGTAAATATGTAAGTAGATGAATAGATTACTGGGTGTCACAGTCAGCCACATGCCACTGGGATGAATCTTCAAACCAGGCACAATTTATGGGAGGAAACGATTTATTCAAGCTACAGATCCAGGGGAAGTCCCATAAAAGTGAAAGAGGCTGGTCCTCTTTCACAGGTCCAAGCAGAGAGAGAAACCCATCCCAAACACCACACACAGAACAGCAAACAGGCAGGAGGGGTGCAAGGAGAGAATTTCTTTCCCTTTATATAGCCTTAGGGTGGGGTCTTACAACCCTATCCCAGACTTAATGGCTTCCCGAGTCTCTAGAATTTCCTTCCTGCACTGCCCACACAGGAAAGGATGTTTACTTCCAGCCTCTTTGAGCTTCTTCACATCCTGCCCCCTACTGAGAGGCTGTCTTCCTGTGAACATCCTCAGAGACCCACCCAAGATTACTTGAAAGGTCAAGTCAACAACAAAATTTAACCATCACTCTGGGGGTGCAATGATCTATGTAGGGTTAGGGTAAGGGATTGAGTGAAGGAAGGGTGGAAGGAGGGTTAATCAAAAAAATTTTAATCAAAATTTTAAGAGGTTTAGAATAAGCTATATAGAAACCTACTTCTTTGGACAATGGCACACCCAGAAGCCATAGATTGTTACTAGAAAAATTTCAGTGCCAGAGATGGGATACTTTCCAGTGGGTTGTTGGCCAGGGAGCTACCTGAGACCCCCAAAACATTACAGGCCATTGCCAAGGCTCTTGGTTGCCCACCAGAATGAGATGGTAAGACCCTATTGCTGAAGACCACATACGCTTGGGCTGCAGGTCAGAGAAATCAAGCTGGAGCTGAGCAGGAAACCTCCTCCCTTATTAACCAGCTGACAGAAAGCTGGAAAAAGCTATGGCTGCATGCAGCCCTGTGGGAGAGAGAAGTCATCAATGGTGGTAAACAGCAGTGAACCTTGCAAGCCTTAAGATTGGCCAGCCAGGTCAAATGTGCCAACTGTTGCACGTCTATTGTGGGGGAAACCAACCACTCTCTAATTGGACTGGAGGCTCATCCATGGGAGGAAATACATGCCTGGTACTGAAGACCTAGTCAACCTAGTCAAAAGCATATAAATAAAGTTATGCATAGCTGCATATGCCTATAACCTCAGTGCTGAGGGGGACAGGGACAGGAGGAAAGCTTGGGCTCTCTGGTCAGTCAGTCTAACCAACAAAAGGGAGCTCCAGGTTCAGTGAGAGATTCTATCTTAGGTAAATAAAGGCAGAAGAGTGATAGAGGGCACTCACTGTCTTCCTTTAGCCTCTGCATGTGTACTCACAGTTTGCATGCATCTGCACACACACAAACATATGCATCACACACACACACACACACACACACACACACACACAAACAACCATACACCACATATTACACATGCACACACCAAAAACTAATTTTTTTTTGTTTTGTTTTTCAAGGTAGGGTCTCAATCTAGTCCAGGCTGACCTGGAATTCACTCTGTAGTCTCAGGGTGGCCTTGAACTCATGGCGATCCTCCTACCTCTGCCTCTCAAGTGCTGGGATTAAAGGCGTGTGCCACCACGCCTGGCACCAAAAACTAATTTAATGGAACCTCTCTTTCCTGTCTTAGTTTTTTAGATGCATGTACTACCTTGTGCATCTGGCTTACATGGGTACTGGGGAATCGAACTGCCCGGACTGGCCCCAAAATCACTGTGTAGTCAAGGTTGACCTAGAATTCCTTATCCTCTTCCCTCCACCTCCCAAGAGCTGAGTTACAGTGTACCATCACATATGGCTAATTTTACCTATCATTTCTAGCCTCCATTTAAAAGCTGTGACCTCCATGATGACTTCCCAAACCCACTGTGAGAGTTCCCCATGTAACCTCATAGTATCCAGACATGCCTCTCTGGGAATACTTCTGATTTCCTAATTTATGCTTTACTTATTTGAGTCAATTTTATCTGTCTCCTTGAGGAAACCAAGATTAAACCATGGCTAAAGCAATTTGTCATACCATCTTCAAACCTAGGTTTGTGAACTACATGGATGTTTCCAAAGTGTGATATGTGTGGTTAGTTTAAGTTATGCACAGCCAAACATCTTGGTTAAATATTTTGTTGTGTATTAGAAAAATACTATGTTTTCCATTTATGATAGTGGTGAGAATATTTTTTTGAAATTAAGCAGTGGGCTGGAGAGATTGCTCAGTGGTCAGGACACTTGACTGCAAAGCCTAATGACCTGGTTCAATCCCCAGTACCCACCCATGTAAAGCACAAGTGATGTATGCATCTGGAGTTTCTTTGCAGTGGCTAGAGGCCTTGGTGTGCCCATACTCTGTCTCTCTGTTTGTATCTCTCTGCTTGCAAATAAATAAATAATCAAACATTTTTTAAAAAAATAAGCAGAGTGGGCTGGAGAGATGGCTCAGCAGTTAAGGCACTTGTCTCCAGTGCCTAAGGCCCTGGGTTCAATTTCCCAGTACCCACATAAGCCAGACCCACAAAGGTGGTGGCTCTGGTGCTCTCTCTCTCTCTTTCTCTCTCTCTCTCTCTCCTTGAAAATGAATAAATAAAATATTTTTTTAAAAAGCAGAGTGAGTCCCAGGTAAGCCTGGGCTACAGTGAGACCTTACCTTAAAAAAAAAAAAACATAAGAAAAAAATAGGAGCCAGGCATGATGGCGCACGCCTTTAATCCCAGCACTCAGGAGGCAGAGGTAGGAGGATTGCCTTGAGTTCAAGGCCACCCTGAGACTACATAGTGAATTCCAGGTCAGCCTGGACTAGAGTGAGACCCTACCTCGAAAAACCAAAAAAAAAAAGAAAAAAAAGGAAAAAGAAAAAAATAGTATTCCCCTAATCTTTCACTACTAATTATAAAAAGAAAAGTAATGTTTATAACTGGGGAAAGTAGAAAAAGAATAGAAACCAGAGATTAATAGCTTCTTATATTTTTCCAGAAAAAAATATGTATAAATACAACATATTTTTTTCCTTTTTTCTTATTAGCATTCTTGTTCTTAAAGCATTCTTGTTCTTTCACAAATACTCTCTACCTCAGGGTTTCATTTTGTTTTGTCTTGTTTTGTTTTGACTAAACAGAATATCTTGAAGATCTTTCCATATCACCTGTCACACATATAACCCTCTTTCTCCTTGTGGTGCTGGGGAACAAACTCAGAATCTAATGCATGCTAGACCACTGAGCTATACCCTAAATGTTGAATTCATTAATTTTAATGTATTAACTAGTTCCTTGCTGATGGTGCACATTAAGTAGCTTCCAAGTTTTATGCTGTTACTAATAATGCTTTAGTAAAGGCTGGGAACAAAGCTCAATGGTTAAGTACATATCTAGCATGTGTGAAATCCTGGGATCAATCCCAAACACCAAAAATTGAGGTCTCATGGAAAGTTCTTATACAGATGTAAAGTTTTACATTCTTCTCTTTTAAGTAGAATTGTCAGAGGAAAATGGATTTAATTCTTACATCAAATTGTTCTCCACAAAAGCTACAAGCATGTATGGCTCAATCTAACTATCACTTTGCCAATGCCTACTGCTTAGTTTGTTTTGTCAGTCTATAATAATTGAGATGTCATGATTGCTTTGATTTACATCTTTACATGTGTGTATAGTATGCAAGCATTATGCATTTGTGTATGTGTGGGAGTGTACATATGTGTGTGAAGGCCAGAGGTTGACGTTAGGTATCTTCCTCCATCACCTTCCATCTTACATATATTGAGAGTCTCTCACTTGAACCCAGAGCTCCCTGATTTGGCTACTTTTAGCTAGCTAGTTTGCCCCATGGATCCTATCTCCACCTTCAGAGCAACAGGGTTACATGAGAGCAGTTTTTCAGGCATTCAAGTGTGTGCTGGGAGTCTGAATTTGGGTCCTCACACTTGTGCAGTGGACACTTTACCTACTGAACCATCTCTCCAGCCAATGATTAACATGGTAATGAGTGACAAGTATTTTCTCTTGTTTTTGTGTTTTATGTTTTTTTCTAGAAACTATATTCATCTTTCTGTCAGGTTGTCTTCCCATTGACTTCCAAAGGCTTCTGTGGTATAAAGGAAATTATACAATTTATGTTGCATATTTTTTTTCTTTGAGGTAGAGTCTCACTCTAGCCTAGGCTGACCTGTAATTCACTATATAGTCTCAGGGTGGCTTCAGACTCACAGCAATCCTCCTGCCTCTGTCTCTCGAGTACTAGGATTAAAGGTGTGCACCACCACATCAGGCTCTCCATATTTTTTCTTTTGCTCTACAATAATTTTTGTTATTAATTTATTTTTTGAGGCAAGTCTCACTCTGTAGCCTGAACTCACTATTTAGAACAGGCTGGCCTTGAACTCATGGTAATCTACCTGTTTTAGCCTCCTGAGGACTGGGATTACAAGTGTGAGTCACCACACCAGCCCCACAACAATCACAAACACAAAATTTCCACATATGACCTGAGTTGATAATTGCAAAATCTGTAAATGTGGCTTAGACCTTTTAGCCTAGCTCCCAGTTTATCCTTTCATATGATGTTGAACTCAAGTGCTTGTTTATAAACTCAGGAGACCTGGTACCAAATTCATCTCTTCTCAAATATTCTCTTCTCCTGTGATCATCTGGGCAAATGATTTGATCACTAAACCAACAACTGCCCATAAATCTGTCATTCATTTCTATTACACTCAACTGACCAAAAACCTTGAAATATTTGCTCAAATGACAAGAACTTTGGAAAGAGATGGCTCCGTGGCTAAAGGCATTTGTTGAAAAGCCAAATGACAATGACTACTTTTATAAAAACTGCTAGCAACGTGTTACAGTGGTTACAGTATAGGTTTGAATCAGATAAAGTTAGTTTTGCATCTGGCTGATTTTAGGGGAGGTTTGAAACAGGGTCTTATGTAGCAGGCTGGCCTAGAACTATGTATCCAGGGATCATCTTAAACTTATGATCCTCTTGACTCTACATCCCAAGTGCTCTAGCTTCCCTCAACCTCTTCCAAGTTATCCTCTTTGGCTACTGCCAGATTTTTTAAAATCCCATTGTCTGCTTGAGTGATAACTCCCTATTCATTCTCTCTGTACTGATACCATCGCCAAGACAACTTGATGGAATGTACAAAGCCATGCATATGCTATACATACGATATCCTCCATACATGTAAACTGTACAGCATGCCACAAAGATAAGTCTATTTCATCAAGTTTCCAAGTTTCCATGGTTTCCTGCATACTGTTCACTGCCAGTCAAGCCCTTCCCTTGGTCACTTCTCAAGCCAAGTATGGTCCTTTGTGTTTCCTCAGCACTAACCTTTGCTTTGGTCTAATCACTGATTTAGAGGCATGTTTACCTGCTTTTCCCCTCACAAGATGGGAGGTACTTAAATGCAGAGACTATGCTTTGCACAAGTCTAGCATTTTACCCATTTGTTGAATAAATGCACAGCTTTTAATCTGAGCAGTGCTCTGACCTCTGATCCCTTACTACTCTGCAGCAAGCAGTACCCTTGCAGATATACAGTACTTTACAAAACCCTCTACTGTCCAATTCCCCTCCCAGCAGTGTCCAACGCTCAGCCAAAATTTCAGTTGCCCAAGCAGTGAATGGAGTCTGGGACTGGTCCAACTCGAAGGAGTGGAATAGAAGACAATAGTTTCAGTGTGGGATCTAACCAATGCCAGTGCTGAGATCAGAGTCCACACACAAATCCCAGAAAGTACTGCCATTTACATACTTCTCCAGGACCTAATCTTTAATGTCACAAGGGAAAAGTCTGTCTAAAGGTTGCTCCTTTCATGATGTAAGTATTCAAGGCTGCTTTCACTACCTTCTTCCACTTGAGTCCACATGAAGTACACCCAGACACAGCAGATTATTTGGTAGTTGTAAGAGAAATGATAAAGGAAATTTCTCTGAAGCTTTCCAGCCTTGAGTCAGGCTTTAAACTATCTAACAAGCAAAGAGCAAGACAGGTTTTTTCCCTCATTTTCTTTTATAAACATTGTTTTTCAAAGCCAGTAAGCAACTAGAAACCATTTCAAAGTAGACAAGTAAAAAAAAAAAAAGATGAGAAACACTAAAGACACATCCATAACTCCACAATAAATACAGAGCTCTATGAGAATCCCCCACCAACACCACATGGGAGGGCCAGCTCTCTGTGGGATCAAGAGTAAGTAAGCCCCATTGGAGTGCATGGGGACCAGACAACACTCAGGTAAGATCACATCAAATCGAGTGAGCACGGGAACCAGTGAGATCCAGGTCTACACTTTGGGCCCTTGTCTTGAGTATGGGTTGATGACTCTTTACTTCTTCCACACTGTGTTTGATCCCATAGCTGAAGTAGATTGCAAATCCTAGTGAGGAAAGATAGCTGTGAGGTGCGGGGGATGATGACCTGTAAAGGCTTAGCAGGTCTCTAACTGGGGATCAAGCGGTAAAGGAGCTGAAATAACACACCCAAGAAGCTTCTTCTTCCCAAGGAGATACCTACCTATCAGCATCCAGATTCCAAATCGAGCCCAAGTACCAGTGGTCATCTGCATCATTAGGTACACATTCACGAAGATGCTCACTAGTGGGAGGAAAGGCACAGCAGGCACCTGAAAACCAAAAGAGAATCAATCTCTACCCAGGGTAGAACAGAGAGAGTTCAATCACTACTTATGCTCTGGATTTCAGTGGCCACTCATTTATCACACCCCAAATACAGAGTTAAAGGAAATGAGCTAGAATGGAGCTAAATGCCATCAGCAAAGAAGTGTTTTGCCTAAATGCCTCTGATATCTTCATTTTTGTGTCCAGTTGAAGAATATCTATAAGCATTATTAGGTTACAAGGCCTCTGGAGCCTATTCTCCCAAGATGGGCTGGTGGAAGTAGACATCATTTACCTTAAAGTGATGGGGAGTGCAGTCCTGTGGCTGTCTCCAGATTACCCCAGTGATTCCCAGAAGGAGCACCAGGATCAGCACAGCCACTGTGACCCACACTGGGTCTCCAGAAAGCAGTGGACTTGTCCACTGGGTCAGCACCAGGCAAAGGACAGTCAGTAGTAGAGCTTCAAAGGTCAAGTTGAGAGACATCAAAACCAACTCTTGAGATCAACATGCTAAGATGTAAAGCATCCCATTCCAAGGAGGGTCGCCCCCTCTCTAGACCTCTCTCACACATCAATGCCACCACACATGTCCACACTATCATGCTGACTTCAGAGCCACCCCAAAGAAAAAAGCCACTGCTCACCAAGCAGTGTGGAACAAACATAGACAACTTGGCCAGAGAGGGGGGTAGGGATGGAGCTGGGTGGGCAAAATAGTGTATGGAGGATCAGCTTCTTGGCTTTGAGTGGCTTCTCCTCCTGAAACTCCATTTCCTCCTCTCTGGTCTTCATCTCCTGGTTGGGCTGATATCTGTGGCAAGAGTTAAGAAGGTAGTTTTGAGAACAACCTTAACCGAACTCATCTCCCAGGCAGTTTCTTCATTCCCATTAAAGCTAAAACTCTTTACACAGGGCAGGGTATCTAAACTTCCCAAGGAAGTCAAGAGAACAGAAGGAAGAAGAAGAATGAGCATGCCCATCATGCCTCATCCAGAAATACAAACTCAAATCACAGTATGTGGAGGGGGGGTCTCACCTGAGGATGAGAACACAAATGGACACCAAGGAATAAGCAAGCAGGGTCCCAATTGACATGAGGTCCACAAGATCAGCAAGTTCAAAGAGAAATGTCATGAATGCTAAAATTTGGAGGGAGAAGGTAAAACCTTAGAGAAGGGAAGGGCAAAGTTAAAGGAATTGGTGAAACAATGAAAGGGGTTTTACCTGCAATAACACCAGACACCACAGTGGCCACAATGGGTGTTTGTGTGCCACTGTGGACCCGAGCAAGGACACGAAACAGGAGGCCATCCTCTGCCATGGCATAGATCACCCGAGGCATGGGAAACATAGAGCCCAAGAGGCTATAGAAAATAATGTTCAGAGTGGCATGAGTTCAATGAGGCATCTCTTCTAAGCCGCTGTATTTTCAGCATCTTTACCACCCCTGCCCAGCCCCATAAGGGTCTGAGACCCCAGTCATAGAGGAAGACATACACTCAACACTGACCTAGTGGAAAGAGCACAGAGGGAACCAACAGCCACAAGGTAGCGGGCAGGAGCCCAGCCAACGTGGAGAAATGCCTCAGGCAAAGGGCTCTCAGGTTGAAGCTGGTAGTAAGGCATCATGAGGGTGAGCGCTGAAGACACACCAAAATATGCCAAAAAGCAGACGAACAGTGAGATCACAATGCCCATGGGAATGGAACGCTGTGGATTCTGCACCTCTTCCCCTGCAGGAAAGCACACAGCACAAAAGTTCTGAGCCAGTAAAGCAGGCCTGTTCGTCTACCACTGCCAATCTGCATACAGCCTAAAACATGCACTGCAGCCAGGGTCCAGACAGGATTAAGTTACTGTGTTACCAGTGGTAGCAATACAGTCGAAACCAACAAATGCATAGAAACAGGTAGCCGCTCCACGGAGAATCCCCTGAACGCCAAAAGGCATGAATCCTCCAGAGCCCAGAGAGTCCAAGCTAGAGTAGAAGGAATAGAAAAGGTGAGGATTCATTCAGCCAACTCTAGACCTTTTCTCTAATGCCAAACTCCTTAGCAGGATCTCCAAGGCTGGTTCCCATTGTTCCCTACTCCCATCCTGAATCCCCCACCTCCCCATCACATTCCCAGTTCTGTGGCTCTCTAACCTATAGGTATCATTGAGTGTAGCCATGGTCCAGTTGTAGTCCAGTTCTGTGAGGTTCCAGTTATGCAGATCTCCCTTAATGAAGCCGGAGATGATGATAAACCCAAGGACCAAAAGGTTCACCCCTGTGAATACTTTGGTAACCAGGGCTGACTCACTTGCCCCCAAAGCCAGCAATCCTGTGGGAGAAATAACTCATTCAGAACCCTAAGAAAGTCCTCCTTTTAAGCTTTGTTTTCCTGCCTCTATGTGGTAGCTATCCCACCTCTCATTCATGAAGCCCTTCCCAGGCCCAGCTCTTGCCCATCATAACAGCCTGCCCCCTCCCTCCCCTCCTTTACCAGTGAGCAGCAACACAAGGCCCATAGCAAAGAAATCTGGATATTCTGCGAGAACACAGGGCGTATGCAGTAAGATGGTTCCCTTCAGAGTCTGAGATATGTGGTTCCCAATTAGGTTGTCAAAAGCAGAGCTCCAGGCCCGGGCCACGCTGGCTGTACCTGGTGAAGCAATTAGATTTTTTTTTTTTATACTCAACTCTGTCTTGTTTTTCTTTTCTTCATTTCATGAAATTATTGGTCTGGGTTCTTAAAAGGTAAGAACATGAACTGAGCCTAGTGGTACAAACCTATAATCCCTACATTATTTTAACACATCTCTCAATGTAGCCCAGGCCTAAGCTGACCTCAAACTCAACAAATTCACAATCCTACTACCTCAGCCTCCTGTGTGCTGTGATTAAAGGTATGACACGCTCCTGTTCTCAATTTTCAGAATCTAAACCAGTCACTTAATTAAAGAAACCAGGACAAAAATGAGTAAATAATTGCTGCACACCTTTAGTCCTTCCAGACTTTCACATATAAACACATGTAGGAGTACTAAGATCTTGGCTATAAAGAGCATTTCAGCTTTACCAGTCCACCTAGATTGCCTGGCCCAAAATCCCACCACCCGACCACCATCCATCTCACCAATGACGTAGGATAGGATGAGGTTCCAGCCGGTAGTGAAGGCCCAGAGTTCACCCACAGTGACATAACTGTAGAGATAGGCAGAACCAGAGCGGGGGACCCGGGCACCAAACTCAGCATAGCACAGCCCAGCCAACACGGAAGACAGGGCAGCCACCAAAAAGCAGATCACAATGGATGGTCCTGCTTTATCTTTGGCCACCTCGCCAGCCAGGACATACACGCCTGCACCCAAAGTGCTTCCCACGCCCAGGGCCACTAAGTCCAGAGTGGTCAGGCATCTGGCAAGGCGGGTCTTAGCCATGCCTGTCTCCAATGTACGTCTCCTCACGAGCTTTTGACCAAATTTGCGAAGTGCCTGCCACAGCATTTCTGGTAAGAATTGAAGAGGATGGTGGGGGGAAATCTGGTGGGGGTGAAAAAGTGTGTACACTTCAATAGTACTTTAAACTCTAAAAGTGAATTACAAAAATTCACTCCACCCAGCAAAGGAGCAATAGGGGACAAAGGAGGGTAGGTTATAGGGACAAAACTAGTCACTTTTCCTACCAGTTTCTTCACATGCAAATAGGAATTACAATGATGCAAATAGGCAATCCTCACACAATACCTCACAAGGTTAGTGAAAGGGCTAATTTCAGAAGAGGTATGGGAAATCCCCCTGGAGGACAGTGGTGGGCATCTAGTTAGTGCTCAGACAGTATTAGACTTCTTTTCTGTGACCAGGAACCTATAGGATTTATCCTAGAGACCAACCCAGGAAACCTGAAAGCCTAATGTGCCTGTTCCCTGGCCCGTGGTTCCTTGGGAATTAAAAGCAGAACTCAATCTAAGAGAGGCCAGCAACTCTGGGAAAGCCCCCTTCTCACACCCACTACCAACATCCTTTTCCGTACGCGCCCCTGGGGCTCCAAAGAGACATGGCTCCCAAACCGCCCAGAAGAGGAGGTCGACCTCGGTTGCAGATTAAAAGTGAGAACCGCCTCAATGTCTCACGGAACCCACACCTCTGCACTGGCTCGGCCTTTCCCCAGGGGAGTCAGCAAGTGTTCCCCCACTTCCTCCCGCCCTGCTAGGCTGACCAGAAGCATCAACAGCGAGGCGGGGCTTCGACATCTCTGAGATGGGAAGATGCGCCTTGAGGGGCCCTAGAGCAGCCTCCGACTCTCGGCAGAGGGGGGGCGGTCCTGCCAGGGGACCCCGAACTCAGTTCCCAGATTTTTCTGCTCCCATCTAGAAACGGTCTGGGCTGGGCTGGAGATGGGAGCCTCGGCTCCAGGGCCGGGGTCTTGCCAGCAACAGGTCATGGCAGTGTTGATGTAACCGCATGGCAAGGTTGCTGGAGAATCCTAGGTATTCGGGGACCCTCGCCAAGCCCCCCTCCGACACACGTGTCGGCCTCGAAGGCTTACCAGAGAGCTTCCGGCAAGCCCAGAGAGCGAAGATCCTGGGATCTGATTCGGCGAGGTTGACTTCAACCGAGTTGGGTGGGGGCTGCTGACTTGGACAGCTCCGTCTCCAATACTGCTGCTTGGGGTCGCTGCGCGCCAAGCGCCCCTTATATTCACCGGGAGGTGGAGCCAGTAACGTCATGGGATCCCACCCACAGCCCTCTTCCCTACACACAACACACAACACAGACACATACACATCATCCGCCGGTTTTGCAACAGGGATGGCGTGGGGCCTGACACGGCTTCCCACCAGCGACAGCAAGCCTGGCGTGGCGGGGAGCGAGAAAGGGGGAAAGGCAGCCTTGTCACCATTGCCTTGCGGATCGTCTGAAGACAATGAGAGGCTTCCTGGCCAGAGACCCCATGGGATTTTCTACCTTTGTGCTGCAGAGTTAGAATCCGTGATTCTGATCAGCGCTAGGGAGGGGTCGGAGGATAAAGGTTATTAGGTGTGTGTTAAAGGCAGAGAGGCAAACAGCACCAAATCACCACCTCACAGTCTCCCTCAGCTCTCCTATCTACAGGAAATCTTTCCGAAGGACCATGCAAGATTAGCAACAGCCATCTGACCACCACCCCTCAGCTCTCAGTCTCAAATGTGTTTCTAAAGCAGCAGAAAGAGAGTGGGAAATGGTTTCAAACCACCTGTACACAGGTAATTAATTCCATTGTGAACTAAAGTTCACACTGCATTTGAATAAGGCTGAATGGACTGATAGAATTCCTGTGATAGAATACTGTTCTGGGCTATCTTTTAGCCCCTTAATAGCCATTTATTGATCTATGTCTGATCAAACATTCTTGTGATTTGGTGAAACCTTTTTGTAGTGTGCAAAGAGACCACCAGTGCCAATCCAACCCAAGGGCTAAGAATGTCATCAGATAGTATCTGAAGCCTATAGCAGAGATTTCCCTGCTTTCCTATTACCCGCCCTCCTGATGTTTCCACCAATGTACTTGAAAAGTGCCTTGGTTTATGACTTCTATGAAATTGTTAAAACATTAGAACATGGAATTTGGAGTAACTTAAATCTGTGTTCTCAGGCAGCGGCCATCCCTGTAGAAGTGAGAGCTATGTATTTTGTTTCCATACCTTGTAGATTTCTAGACCACAATGTTTTTGTAGTGCATGTCCAACTGCCTATCAACATTAAATAAGAAGTTATGAATACGAGAATATTGGGGGAGAGAAACTTTTTTTCCGTCTAAGTCTACTGAGTTTATTGGGGTTATTTACAGTAGGACCAGTGACCCAAAGGCAGCTGCATCACTAGAAAGCCCATCCCAACACAGGCTATGGCTCACTGAAGCTGAATCCCTGGGGTTCAATACTCTAAGGCAGGTAGCTGGACTGGTTATGGAGGGGCCTTCTGAATCTTGTATATTTCAGGAACTTCCTGAGCCATGTTTCAATTTAAAATTTCCCAAGGAGCCTCACTCCAGGATAAAATGTTTCATTTTTTTTGAAGAAATTGCTATACAAGTCAGGAAATCTTAGCTGGAGGAAAAGATGGCTCAATTAAAGGCACTTGCTTACACAGCCTGATGGCTTGGATTCAATTCCCAAGTACCTCCCAATTTCCCAGTGCACACTTAAGCCAGATGCGCACAGTGGTGTATGTGTCTGGAGTTTGTTTGCTGTGACAGGAGATGCTGGCATGCCCATGTGGGTTTGGATTTGCCAGGATCTCCTGTTGCTGCAAATGAATGCCAGATGCTTGCACTACTTTTTTTTTTTTTTGGTCTGGCTTTAGGTGGGTGCTGAGGAATTGAACCCCAGCTAGCAGACATTGCAAATAAGTGCCTTTAACCATTGAGTCATCTTTTTTTTTTGGTTTGTTGAGGTAGGGTCTCAATTCTAGCCCAGGTTGGCCTGGAATTCACTATGTAGTCTCAGGGTGGCCTCGAAATCAAAGCGATTCTCCTACCTCTGCCTCCTGAGTTAATTAAAGGCAGTAACCATTGAGTCATATTCCCAGCCCCTTTTTGATTGTTTTAAAGTAGGACATCACTCTAGCCCAGGCTGACCTTAAACTAACCCTAGCCCCAGAATGGCCTCCTCATGGATCCTACCTGAGTGCTGGGATTAAAGGTATGCACAGCTGGCAATGGCTGGAAGTTTGAATGCAGCCTGGGTTACATGTTTCATTGTTCTACACCAGCCTGACTAGGGACTGACTCAATCCCCATGAACAGAAATACAACAGGGGCTGGAGAAACGGCTCAGCGGTTAAGGTGCTTGCCTGCAAAGCCCGATAGTCTGGGTCCAATTCCCCAATACCCATGAAAAGCCAGATGCACAAAGTAGTGCATTCCTATGGATTTTTTTTTGCAGTGGCTAGAGCATCTTTAACAGCTGAGCCATCTCTCCAGCCTGAGAAACTTTTTAAATATATGGTGATGAGGATCAGTTCTATAGGCCTCCCTGGTGTGGATGCTCTATCAATGTGCTATAGCCCCACCCTCTGACTTCCATTTCAGTGATGCGTAAATTGAGGCTCAGAGGTATGCCACCACACCATAATTATTGGTGTTGCAGTCAGCTTTCTTGTTGCTGCGCAAAAAGAACCCAAACAAAAGCGGCTTGTAGAGGAATGGGTTTATTTGGCTTACGGACTCGAGGGGAGACTCCATTCTGACAGGGAAAACGATGGCATGAGCAGAGGGCTGGACATCACCTCTGCCACAGCACTGCAAACAGCGGCAGGAAGGTGTGCCAAACACTGGCAAGGGGAAGCTGGCTTATAACCCCATAAGCCTGCCCCCAACAACACAGCTTCATCGAGGTTGTAAAACCCAAACTGCCATCAGCTGAGGATCGAGCTATCAGAACACATT
>PVHP010042638.1:0-14792 GCA_004024765.1 Zapus hudsonius
AATATAAAAATAACCAAGGAAGTGAAAGACTTGTGTAATGAAAACATTAAAATGCTCAAGAATGAAATAGAGGAGGATGTGAAAAGATGGAAAGATATTCCATGCTTCTGGATAGGTAGAATTAATATAGTAAAAATGGCAATCCTTCCAAAATCAATATACAGATTCAATGCCATGCCAAGGAAAATCCCAGCTTCATTCTTTACAGACATAGAAAAAATAATCTCAAAATTTATTTGGAATGGCAAAAGGCTTTGGATAGCCAAATCTATCCTTAGTAAAAATACTTCCTCAGGAGGTATCACCTTTCCTGATCTAAAAACATACTACGAAGCCATAATAACAAAAACACCATGGTACTGGCATAAAAAAAAGCCAGACCAATGGAACATAATTGAAGACCCTGCCCTTAGTTTGAGTTACTATAATTATTTGATACGCCAATAATGTTTGCTGCCATAAGGATAGCATCTTCAACAAATTGTGCTGGACAAACTCGATAAATACTTGTAAAAAATTTTAAAATAGACCCACTCCTCTCACCATGCACAAAAACCAATTTCAAATGGACTAGAGACCTCAACTTAAGACCTGTAACACTGAAAATCCTGGAAGAAAAGATAAGAGGAACTCTCCATGAGATAGGAGTAAGGGAAAACTTCCTGAGCAAACCTCCAGTCGCCCAGGAAGTGCAACAATCACTTAACCAATGGGATCTTATCAAGCTTAAAAGCTTCTGTGCAGACAAACATACCATACTCAGGACCAATAGATCACCATTAGACTGGGAGATAATTTTTTTCCAGCTATAACACAGATAGTGGTCTAATATCTAGAACTTACAAAGAACTCAAAAATAAATAACAAAATATCAAACAGCCCCCTTACCAAATGGGGCATTGATCTCAAGAGAGGATTCACAGAGGAGAAAACACAAATGGTAAATTCTCACTTAAGAAAGTGTTCATCATTCTTAATCATCAGGGAAATGCAAATCAAAATTACAATGAGATTCCACCTTACACCAGTCATATTGGCAATCATTAAACAATCTAACAACAATTCATGCTGGTGAGGATGTGGGGGAAAAGGAACTTTCATTAACTGCTGGTGGTGCAAACTCGTTCAACTACAGTGGAAAGCAGTGTGGAGGCTCCTGAACAGATTGGACATAGAGCTACCAACTGACCCAGATATTCCTCTACTGGGCATCTACCCTCAAAATTTCACACCTCAGCATAGAGGCATTTGCTCAACCATGTTTATTGCAGCTCAGTCATAGCTAAGAATTGGAATCAACCCAAATGCCCATCAATGGATGAATGATTATCAATGTTGTGGTACATTTACACTAGGGAATTCTAGTCAGCTGAAAGGAAGAATGACAAAATGAAATTTAAAGAAAAGTGGTTTGGAGCAGATCATACTTACCAAACTCACACAACAACAAAGAGTCAAATGCTGTATATTCTCCCTCATATGTGGTTCCCAAGCTCTAAGCAAATCTGACAGGTGGAATGTGAGACTATAAAAGGGGATGGAAGGAATGAGAGGTTGAATGGGCTTTTGGGGCCCCTATACAATAAGCTAAATGAATAATGAATCGAAACCATAAAATCCACATATACATTCAACAAGCTCCTGAGGAAGCTATGGGCGTTGCCTGGTAAGAGGGGCCATGAATAAAATGGGATGAAGCCTAACTCCATTAAAAATTGATCAGACCTACAACTCCCTGTCCCAGGTATTGGTTCCTTCACACACTAAGCTGTTGATCAAAAAGACCCATGAGGTCTCCAAAACAAGACAGGCTTCTGTGAAAGCTCTTGAATACCTGCCCCAGGCCAAAGGTAAGATCATATTACTGAAGAAACCATAGAAAGTCATCAGACAACTCTGAGAAAACCTGAGAGATCCAGAATGATAACCAGCTCCTAGATAGTATTATGTGAAGTACTGATAGGTGCTACATGAGCTGCCAGGGGAAAATGGTCAATGATATTTGGAGAAAGCAGAGAGCACTGATATAAAGTTCAGACTGATGTCATGAGAATGTTGAGCACACTACTTTATGGGAGAGATCTGCAAGTCAAGAAGTGATCAGCTGTTCAATCGTGGTGCCAAAACCTAGGGGAGTAATCAATGGCTTTAAAATTGGCCAAGAAATCCACTCAGAGACAAAGAATCTTAACTGGATATAGGGCAAAAACCGTGGCTCCAAGGGGAAATTCCCACTACCAGAGAACTACAGAGAGGCTGCACCCAATAGAATCTTGTCAAATTAGCAATGTGTGTCTCATTTAACCCATATTGATCTCACTCTCCAATGGAGAATCTGTTTGTATTTTTCAGAAGGCAGTGAGAGAGCATGGTCAACCCAACTCCACCAACAAACCACAAGAAGATGGCTGACATCCTGGCAAGAGATGAACCACCCCAGGCCTATCTCGTAGGTCCCAAATGGAACCTTTGAGAAAGTGTCATGAAGAGTATAAGACATATCACCACAGCAAGTCAGTTAACCCAGGATAAGTCAAAGAAACAGACAACAATGATATCCAACACAACCCAAAGCAGAAGTTTAATGACACTCAAGGTCTCAACAATAAAACAGACTTAAAACTCACCTGCCATGACTCAGGGAACTGAGTGGAAGAGGAGGCAGAAAGATTGTAAGGGTCATGGTGGAGGAGACTATCCAGAGACATGGCCCCCCTCAGCAACAACACACAAATTGGGATCCTGGCTACCTCCTGAACTATTCATGATCCCCTAACCCATGGAATGATCCAGTATGCCCACAAGGAGGGTACCTAGTGGGTTGGGGACTGGGAGAAAGGAATTGCCCATCATAAGATTTGCTCATACAGCATATGAAATTATGGATAACAAAGTCAAAAAATAAGAAAAGATACTCTCTAAGAACAAAGAGGAGGTTTACCAATTTCAATGGCTTCTCTACATGATGTTTGGGATTTTTCTGTTACCTTATTGAAGGCTGGTTGGTTCATAAGCATAGTGCAGGCATTTTTTTGCACACATTTGATTTTGATTCATGCAGTTCTATATAAAACTTCATGTGTGGCATGTCTCATTTGCATTTTAAATCTTCACTTAGGGGTGTGCATTTTAATTTTAGAGTGAGCCATGGCTTACTTTAGGATACTCTTATGTGTTCATTTTGTAAATTTGAAAGGTTTTTGCAATGTCTTCTGGACCTCACTCTCTGCCCAATTTCCCTGCCTTTGGAAATCAGCAAAACAATAACAATAACAAACAGCCCAACAGCTTGCTATAGACTTGTGTAAAACATAAAGAAATTCAAACCCATTCTTGGAGTGCATGAAAGGATACTCATTTAACTGAGGGAATTTGTTATACAACAGTTGTCATTAAGCACGATGTATAGCTGAATATGAGTCGTGTTGTAGGAAAACTCTGTTTTGGTTATGAAGGTCATCCTGGCACTGCCTGCCTAGAACGTCAGCCTTAACTATATACAGTGAGGTGGGAGGGGGAAGAGTGGATGCCGGAAAATGAAGTGCTTAAAATCAATTTAATGCTACTTAAGTGGAGTTAAATAATTGGATTCACTTTGTGCCTAACGACCAAAACAGAATTACTTGCAAATATCCCCTTCTTGTATATTTGTAAAATTAGTTCCCATGGTTACAGATTATTGTACAACACAAGACTATCAAGTGATCTCCAGCTCTGCTGTCATTTCCATCACCATGAAAATGTCACTTTCTATTGTCTTGGGAAAGAAGAGGCAACGTAACAGCAACGCAGTTAGTATACACCTTTCTCTTTCTTTCTCTAAGGATTCAACAAAGAGTTGGTTTTAGTTTATAAGGTTTTAATTTATAATTTAATTTATAAGATATGCCTGTAAGGCAATATTCAGATGTGTTAGGGAGCCGCATTCAATGCCGACAGCACAATCCCTAAGGAATCCCTTTGTTTCTTGTGGTCATGGTTGCTGTTGGGGGCAGGAAGCACGCCACTAAGAAATAACCTTTTGTCTCTCATACAACGTATATACTTATTCATAATAAAGATATTAAAAATAAAATTTTTAAAAAGACAACCAAAAAAGAAAAGAAAGAAATAATGATCATGGCTACGAGTTAAGATTTTAGCTAAATACTAAAAAGAAAAATATTTCCACTACCTAATATTCTTATCAGAAAGGGTGGTAAATTAGGCAACAGTTGTTTGTTTTATTTTTATTTACTCATTTATATACAAGGAGAGAAGTAGGGCACGCTAGGGCCTCAGCCACTGCAAATGAACCCCGCATGCATGTGTGACTTTGTGCATCTGGCTTTACATGAGTACTGGGGGATCAAACCCAGGTTGTCAGACTTAGCAAGCAAATGCCTTTAACCACTGAGTCATCTTCTCAGCCCAATACAGTTGTGGTCTGAAAGTAAAATGTGCCCCATAAGTTCATGTTTGAAAACTTGATCCCCAATCTTTTATCTTTATTTTGCAGTGGATTCCTAAAATTATAAATTGTATAGCTGATCCTGCCCAAGTCCAACTGGTGGCCAGTTCCTAGCATTTTTTTTCAGTGAATTGTGCAAAGAAAACAGAAAAGGGAAAATATCCAAATCCAAGATCCTTTTATAAGAAGCCAATATTAGGTAATGAAGACTGACTGTGTGAGCCTTGTGAAGTGGTGTGAATTCACGGAATGGGAGGCAGAAGATGTGGGTTTCACACCCCAATGCCTAACTCCACCCAAAGTCATCTCTGGGAGGTTCACAGTCCTAGGGGCTAAAGAAGATGACTATCAGCCTCACCAGAGACTTTTCTAATGATATGTGGGTGTCGTTTTTCAGGAGAAACATGTAACTGTTGAAACTATTACCATCCAAACAAAATCATTTCTAAGGACCTGGAATTTGAAAGAGAGTGATGCCCACAGAAAAGAGATGGAAGGGGAAAGAGAAAGGATCAATTCACTCATGACAACATGAGGGCTTGGGACTGACCAAATTTTAGGAAGCCACTGTCCCAACACAAGCAATGTTTCCAGCAGGAAAATGTAACTCATTCTTTCCTCAGCCCTGAATTTTCAGGTCATCATTTGGCCTTGTTGACATTCAGCTAACCAAAATATTATTTATAAAAAATTACTTCTAAAATATTACCTGTAGAAAGATCTGTAGGGCTGTGGCAATGATTCAGTGATCACTTGCTTGCAAAGCCTACCAGCCCAGGTTAAATTCCTTATCTACCCATGTAAAGCCAACTGGCATTAG
Organism: Zapus hudsonius; assembly: GCA_004024765.1. Lineage (NCBI taxonomy): Eukaryota > Metazoa > Chordata > Mammalia > Rodentia > Dipodidae > Zapus > Zapus hudsonius. The sequence continues at coordinate 5,271 of PVHP010042638.1, forward strand.
TTTGCAGCAGCAGTAGACCTTGGTGTGCACACAGAAACACACACACGTCCATGTGCAAATAAATACACAAGCAAGCAAGACTTTTTTAAACAGATATTTGATGTTGGAGAAAGCATGTAACTCTATATTTTAAAAAATTGTTTTTATTAACTAATTTATTTGAGAAATAGAGATAATGACAGAGTGTGTGTATAGGCCCACCAGGGACCCCTGCTGCTACACATGAGCTCCAGATGTATGAGCCACTTTGCACATCTGGCTGTGCATGGGTACCAGGGAATGGAACCTCAGCCCTCAGGCTCTGACAGTGAACATTGATGAGCCATCCCTCCAGTTCATGACTTTTACATATACAGACAGAATTTCTCATTAGAACTACAGAAACATATGATGTAAACTTATTTAATAAAACAAAAACAAAACACTAGACCTACAGTCTAAACTTAAACTTAACACTAACCAAAATTGATTAAAATCACTCATTTGGCAAATATAACCAAACTTCACAGGTACAAGTGTACCTATAATTTGTTAAGTCATAAATTAATAAATGTTGCATTTCTAATTAGTGCCTTTTCTGCATGCTAGTGAAGTGCCACATCCAGTTAAAAAAAAATCAGTCTGCATTCCAAACCTTCAGCCCAGTACTAGATATTAAGCCACCTCTGTAGCCTTTATTATTTATTTCTAATTAGATTACTGCTCACTCACCTATTTGTGCCCATTTCTATTAGTCCTGTTTGATTTAAAAATATTCTCTATTTTTATTTGATTTCAAAAATATTCAAATTAATTCCATTTACTTCTCTGTATCTTCATCATCAGAAGAAATGGAGACATGAGGTTCAATATCAGGATTATGGAAAGAAATTTGGGTCCTCCCTTTGTTCATCACATCAAGAGGGACTGGTTCTCCCCCTACTATTCTTTGTTTTTAGCTTGTGATAATCCTTAGCATGCTAAAAGGAAAGGCATGTGCAACTTGGATTCTTTTTTGACAGTGTTGCCTTTTATGATAATACTGTTTCAGAAATGAAAGCTAATTTGGCACACTCATTTCTTCCAAGTATCAGAGAAAGAATTTAGAATCTGAGGACAGGTAAGTACGTCAACAGCCAGGGCAATTTCAGAGGTGCAAAGGAACCTTTGGAACCTCTGCTTATATCAATTCTTGTACTTGCAATTTTTCTCATTAAGGAGAAAGACTTTACTGTGCATCCTGATCAGAGTTTTACTTGACTGTTCCAGAACAGAATATCATTAGTAGCTTCAGGTTACAGAGAGCACTAAGGTGGCCCTGGCTGTGTGGTGTTATTTCCATTAGTATGGCAAGGAGTGAAACATGTCTACGATTAAAGGGATAAATGTTGACTTTAGGATACAATAAGAAAAACATTAATTTAGCCTTGGGAATATAAAATATTGCTTATACCAAATAAATGGACAAGGTAATGTGTCATTTTCCACTACAACATACAACTGAGGCTTCTCTTCACATAGCTACATCAACACAACCATTCCCAGAGACAGTATGACTCATCATGGAATAGATGAATAAAGGAGGATAATGTTCTGTGTGCTTCATTCTGCATTCTGAAATCTAAAAGGACAACAGTATGGTTCAAGGCATCGTGGGCTACTGTCACTGTGACACTCCTCAGCAGCAAAAGGCTGGTGAGGCAGAAAGCAGGTGCATATCCACCTCCACTTTGAGAGACATCAGAATATTTAATCTGCAAATCAGGACTTGAGTTTCCAAGAAAGTTCAAAGTGATTGAGAAGACTGGGAGAGAAAACATTTCTTTTTAATTTTTTTATTCATTCATTCATTCATTCATTTGGAGAGAGGTAGAGGGAGAGAGAGACAGAGAGAGAAAGCACACCAAGGCTTCTTGCCACTGCAACCAAACTCCAGATGCATGCACCACTTTGTGCATGGGCTGTACATGGACACTGGGGAATTGAACTCCAGCTGGCATGCTTAGGAAGTGAATGTCTTTAACCACTGAATCATCTCAACCCTAGAATTCCTTTGTAATCTGTGTCCTGGCTTCATAAAATCTTGATGTCTGTATATTTTTCCTATACATGGCAACACACACACATAAAGAAACACACGCATATACTGAGAGATTATAAGAATATATGTGGGAGCTTGTGGTACATACTTAACAAGGCAAGACTTGTTTACGCAGATAGAGGTTTCCAGGCAAACTTGTTTCCCCATCAAAACTAAGGAGAGTTATAAAACCCTTCCTGCCATCTTAGCAGGATATCTATCACACTGAATTAGTCTTCACTAATTACTTTTGAGGCCAATACTTGGAGAAAATATTACATATTCCAGAAGAAAAACCCTCCCGAAAACACATCAGTTACAAAAACAGTAGAAAACTTTGTCAAAAAAGAAAGGACATTTAGAATTGGAATGAAGACTAAACTTTGTGTCACAACCAGAGAAAGAATATGTTACCATGGTAATTAATAATAATGCTAGGAAACTATTGGAATAGAATATAGAACACAGATGTAACATAAAACTATCAGTAAAAGAAGAGAAACAAAGGACCAAGCTCAAAATCCCTGCAAGCATTCTATACTTGCCGTTCTTCTCAAGGATGTGTACAGCTCATCCAGGTGAGGCAGGAGACATCCTAGAATTACTTTCCAGCACTTCCTGAGCCTCATTTCTAGTAAATTAAAGTTCTTATGGAGGAAAAATTAAGATCTTAGAAAAAATTTCAAATTCAAGTTAAGAGATTCCAGCCAGTTGGCTCCAAACAAATATTTGAAGTCATTCTCATTTTCAGACAAGATATGTGTCATACTTTAGTGAATAACTTTTGAAAATAGCCCATTAGTATACAATTGAGTCATACTTTTGGAGAATGGCCACCTAATTTAATGAAATATGATATTTAAGATGTATTTGCCCCACTGCATCATTTTATATTCTACAATGCTAGACTAGTGTAGAAGTTATTTGTTTTGTCATATTTGAGCCACATGAAACCATAATTCATCTCAGTTCATCATTTATTCATGACTTAAATCAAGTGTTAGCAAACTCATAGGTTTATGGGCCAAATGTGAGTATAGGTTACCAGAGGCTCCCACCACTTGCAAAGGAATTTCACACACAGATTCCACTTTGGGCATCTGACTCTACATAGGTACTTGGGAATTGAACCCAGGCCATCAGGCTTTAAAGCATTTTTCTTCAATCTGAAGCTAAATGATGAGAAAAAATACTTAAGTCAATAATGAGTCACAATACCTGAAATTATAAATTCAAACTTCAATGTTCATGAGCAAAATTATATTGGAACATGGCCCTGTCATTCCTTTCCATAATCCATGTCTTCTTTTACCCAAAAGGAAAAGATTAAGAGCTTTAACACAGATCCTGTCAGCATTCTAATCACTATGGAAAAACACCCAAGAAAACAAAAGAGAAAGAACTTATTTCAGCACATGGTTTCAGAAATTCAAATCCAATGGTCACTTGGAGCCATTGTTTCTGGGCTGTGGTGAGGTAGAGTATCTTTATGACAATCATGTTACAGAGCACAGCTTTTCACTTCATGGTAACCTGGAAAGAGGGAAGGAGAGAAAGAGTCAGACAGACAGTCTGACTGACACACTGACCCAGAGAGAATGTGTAAACAGAAGGCCCAGGGACAGGAGTCATTCTTCAATGGCACCTCTGCCTCCCCATCCCATGATGCAATCCCATCTCACATCAGCTGGGTGTAAGCCCTTGAGCACTGGAGTGGGGGAGGATGCTTCAAGGCCAAACCAAAACAGTCCCCAGTGCCTAAGAAGTTTACTCTCTAGCCCTTTACAGAAAAAGTCAGAGGACATCTGATTTAATGGTCCAAAGAAATCTAGGTTTATCATTTCACATCTTTTACTTAAAATCACACTACATTTGCTTTTTTCAAAACTTATAAGAAGGCTAGAGAGATGATACAGCAGTTAAAAATACTTGCTTTAAAGCCTGATGGCCTGGGTTCGATTCCCCAGTACTCATGTAGAGTCAGATGCACAAAGGGGTACAAGTGTCTGGAATTCATTTGCAAGTGGTGGGAGCCTCTGGTACAACTATATACTCTCTCTTTTTTTCTATCTCTCTTTCTCCCTCTCTTTCTCTGCCTGCCTCTTCCTATCTCAAATAAATAAATAAATAATATTTTAAAGAACTTATTGATTCCTTTAATATTTTTGAAAAGAATTAACTCTGAATGGCTTTACCAGGATTAAACAGGAAAAGAAATGTATGTAGATTAATCTTATGAATCTAGAGCAATTTTAGTTGTCTGCAAGAATAGATTGTTTCCAATGTCTGCCTTTACCTTAATTAATTTTAGTTGGTAATTACAGATGCTAATTTATTACATAATTATTCCATCTTCCACACTCTTTATCTGAATGGACACACCCTCAATTATGTCCAAGCCAGACCTGATAATTTTACTCTTATCAAAATCAGCTTTAGGACATGTTAAAATGGAATCAAATTGGCAGTTGGCATCTTGTCCCTATCTAAATGCTGGCACTCCTCCACCTTCTGGAATAATTTCTAGCTAACAACTCTCTCCATGGCAGTCCCAAGGAGTGGGCACTTCCACAATTGCAACTGGCATGAAATTATTCAGAAGCATGGCTCATCATATTAAACAGGATCCTGTGGGACAGCTGACTATCACAATGCCCAAGACTTTTCAATCCCTACTCAGGTCTTGTGCTCCTATTTCCATAATTACATATTTTTTTCTCTCACTCTAAAGAGTTTTACATAGTAGCTTGATAAAACCATTTGTCATAGTATATCAGAACTCTGCTTTGCCTTATTTTTTAACATACTCTGATTTGGATTACTAGTTTCCTAGAGGAAAACCTAGATTCTCTAAATTCTTTATCCTCAATACCCAATCAGTTTCAAACATTCACTAGTACTCAATATAATGTGATTGTAGTCAGGTAATAGTTTACTATTTTACATGTCTTTATTTTTTCTTTTTATTATCCATAATTAGATAGATTGAATGAACAAATAATGAGTTGGTATCCCCATTTCCCCAATTTCCTTCTACCCTGTCCCCAATCAGCTGGATATCCTCCTCTGTGAGCAGTCTGAATCAGTCCATGCAGTAGGGGGTTATGGATAGCCTAGGAGTCAACCCAGTTCCACCCCTGTTTGTATGTTGTTACTGAGGGGAGCGATATCTCAGAGACTCAGGGCAAAATGCACTGGGAACCAAAATCTTGGGACCCAAAGAGAAATGCAGTATACGAGTGATTTACAAAGAGGCTACTAACAATAGAATCTAGCTAATTCAGAAATGTGTATCTAAGTTAACCAATACTGATCTCACTCTCCGATGGAAATTCTGTTTGTATTTTTCAGAATGCTGCGAGAGAGCTGTGGCTCCTCCAACCCTGCCAACCAGCCACAGGCCGATAGCTGACATCCGGGCAAGAGATGAGCCACCCCAGATTTTCCATGAAGGATCCATATAGAACCCCACAGAGAGTGGTGGGATAAGCACCACAGCCAATCAGTCAACATAGGCTAAGCCAGACAGACACCAACGATTTCAACACAACCTAAAGGAGAAGTACAGAGACCCCTAAGACCTCAAAAATAAAACAGCCTTAATACTCACCCACCATGATTCAGGGAACTGAGTGGAAGAGGGGGCAGAAAGATTGTAAGATCATGGTGGAGAGACATTGCTCCCCTCAGTAACTACATATGTCTTTAAATGGCAAGTTTAAAGATCATCATTTTCACTAATGAGATGCTGAGTATGACTTTACTCAAAACAAATATTCATGCCTAAAGAGAAGCATGTACTTCAACAAGTAATGTATCATGAAAAGGTCAAAAATTTGTATGTATTGCCATGGTGATTAATTGGTAGAGTGGAAACCAATGGCTCTTCCTCCATTACCCCCTCAGTTTTTGCAAGGTATTCTAGAGGTATGCCATTCGAGTTTTCTTATAATACCACCAGGGTCCATCTAGGACACGTCTTTCTCCTATGCTTTGGAATTTGGGTGAGAGGTTATGCCTGTTCCCACCCCCAAAGAAGTCAAGAATCCTCCCTGTGCCACCATCCAGATGAAGCCAAGCAGACCCCTCTCCTAGGTCTTTGACTGTCCAGGGCATAGCATAGAATGTGAGGCCTTACTGAAACCTCTTCACCATAAGAACTGTCATAGCCATACTGCTGTGATGAATCTCCAAACCAAGCACTATTTGGGGAGGAAAGTATTTATTGAAGTAACAGACCCAGGGGAAGTTAAAGGAAAAAGGCTTGCTCCCTTTTATAGAAGCAAGCAGAGAGAGAGAGACAGAAGCCCACCACCAGTACCTCAAGCTAGCACACTCCAAACTAACAAGCAAAAGGAACTCCAGGCTTCAGCTCAGACTGCTTTTTGCATATATATAGCTGGAATTCCAGACCCACCCCAGAAACACCTTAGGGCTGAACCCTATGATCAGGCCAAGGTGACACACCTCCTCCAGCCAGAATTGGCTGGAGACAATTTATAATTTAATAAGCACAATTATAATAATTTCTATTGGGGGACACTATTCAAACTATTACAAGAACTGCCCATCAAGACAGCTCCTGAGCGAGCCCCTCATCCTAGTCCTGCAGCTATCCTTGGTGCCTGATCTCTTGGAAGACTCAGGCCCCCAACTTTGCTCAAATTCTCCTACAATATATGCTCAACATATCACTTCTGTCTGAGAAGGTGGGTGTGGCTTGCTATAATTTACAAACAAAACCAGATTGAAAGGAAATAACAGACAAGAATATGGAGGGTAAGCTCAAGTTTAGCTAACCTGAGAAGAAAATACTCATGTGTTGTTAGTAATGACTACTCTCATCGGCATCCCTATTATTATTTGTCACATATAGACACCCTTTACTGTGTGGCATTTAATCCTCATGAGAGCTCTGCAAGGTGAGGCAAGTACCATCTGTCTCCTCGCCTTGTGGATAAGAAATGGGTGGAGAAAAAATAAATCACTGTTGTGTATCTCGCAGCTTGTCAGAAATAGAGCTTGGGCTCCATGCTAGTCAGACTGAATTTATAATCATACATATACATTACATTGTTGACCTATTTATTCATATGATTGATAATAATACCTTTGCTCTATTGTATGGTCATCAGGAATCTTGCATTTATCATTTGTTACTCACAATTCTAAACTTCATAAAAGTACATAGTTTTCCAAAGTATAATGTTATATTTACAAATATAGAAGCCAAAGAAATAATGAAATAAATGAGTCACCTAATCTCCAGCAGCTAAGAAACAGTAGGAACAAAATTGTTCACCCTACAGTCCAAAGGCACACACTCTCCACTTCCCAATCCTTAAAACTCCTTTAACAAGGGCTTTGCAATTGCAGGAGACTTGGGACCCAAACCCACCTCTTGCATGAACAAACTAGATGAGTGAAGCTACCTCTTTGAGATAGTAATAATGTTAAGGAACATCTAACACAATTTACCAGGGTTTTTATGAGTGAAAAGTAGATTCAAAGTGCTTAGAAGACCATTATTTTGTGTACGGTAATTATTGAATTTTTATAACCTGTAGCTGAAAAAGTTTGAAGAGCATTTTCCTGTTGCTGTGGAATTGAGCTACCTATTAGAAATATAAGTGCTAATAAGATCCACTTATAAAACACCACTGACTGAATGTGAGTAGCCTAGCACACAGGGATCTTCCCTCACATGTCTGTGGTAGGTTTACAACCAGTGCTCCCAAGATTAAAAAAAAAAACATGGAAGATCTGATGAGATATCTCGTGCATATTTTGGTCAGGAGTTCTCAGTTGGGGATGATTTTCCCTACAGGAAGTATTTGCCAATGTCTGGAACATTGTTGGTTGTCACAAGCCAAGAGGTATAACAATGAAAAGAGGCCACTGAACATTCTAGAATGCACACAACAGTTTGCACAACAAAGAGCTAACCAGCCCCAAATGAAGACTGTGTTGAAGCCAGGCCTGCTGAAGCCCTGAATCACTGTGCTTAAAACTTTCTTTCAAAGGAGGCTTCCAGCTGAATAGTGCATTTTTTGTTGTGTGTTGTGCATTTTCATGAAATGGCATCTGGAGATTTCGAAGAACAGATTCACATGAGCCACATGTGGAAAATTGAGAATTATCCAGCAGAATTGTTTTTATACAGGGCTTCTGGACCAAGTGGCTGGATAAAAAATGCCACAAATCAATCATTTGATACAAGATATCAAATTTTAACTAGGAGAAACTGAAAGGAAAATCAAATGGAAAATTAGTGTGTGTGTGTGTGTGTGTGTGTGTGTGTGTGTGTAGTCTGTGTGATATGTGGTGTATTGGCATGTGTGTAGATGCATGAGCCCCATGTGCATGCATGTGGAGGCCAGAGGAGAATATTGGACATCTTTGTCACCATTCATCTGTTTTTCAGAGAGATGAGGTCTCTCCATCACCTCAGAGCTGCTGGCGGTCAGTGAGCCCCAGCAGTTCTCAGGTCTTCACCCCTGCAAACTGAGGTGAAAGAAGTACAAAGCCATGCCTAGCTTTTGATGTTGGTTCTCAGGAGTCAAACTTGGCTGTCTCCTGCCAGAGAGATCCTGTGCTTAAGCAGCAAACACTCCAAATTGCTGTTTAATTGTTCAAATTTTTCATGAACATTTTGGTGGGCACAGAAATATTCAGTAACAATTCCAACATGGAGAGGAAAAAGTAAACGATAAGATGAAGCAAGAGAAATGAAAATATTTCCACATGTAGCTTTGAAAGGAAGTTACAGAAAAGTCCAGCATATTCCAATCAAGATCCCTAGAGCTTGGGAGATGGATCAGTGGGCAGAGGGCTCACCACTCAACTCCAGCACCCAAGGTTGCTCCTTGGTCCTCGTGTGAAGAAGTGGAGGCCATAGTATGTGTTTGCAATCTCAGCACTCTCAGAGTGAGAGAGAAGGTACAGACAGGAGAATTTTCCAGAAGCTTCCCATGAGTACAGCAAAAATAACAGTAAGATCAAGGGAAACCCAGCCTCAAATGAGACACAAGAGCATGTCACACACACACACACACACACTCATAAAGAAAGGCATATATATGCACATACATATACACACAAATAATAACAATCATAAATAGTTGTTTAAATCAAAATAAGATTTCTCCCCCAAGTCAAGGGCAACTTTCTTTATTCTACCTCTGAACTTGCTAACACATACCTTTCAAATCATCAAAGTTTGGGAATGAAGATAAAGAGGACCAAGGATCTAATTTACCTCCTAATTTTGTTGTTGGTTTTTAATTTTTATTTTGTTTTGTTTTTTCAAGGTAGGGTTTCACTCTAACCCAGACTGACCTGGAATTCACTGTGTAGACTTAGGGTGGCCTCAAATTCACAGAGATTTTCCAACCTCTGCCTCCTGAGTGCTGGGATCAAAGGGGTTTGCCACCACACCCAGCCAAGTTCCAAACTTCTGCCCC
>PVHP010042639.1:0-14856 GCA_004024765.1 Zapus hudsonius
AAAAAAAACAGAGCTTAATTATTTTAGACGTTATTCAAATCAATACGGAGGTATCCAGGTCTGTTCAGTTCTTCCAGAAATGTCTTCTGACCTGACACTGATTTTTCACATTCAGAAATTCATTCTAATGAAATAACTTGTTCTGAAGATTGCACTGCACCTGCTCTTTGCTTTGGGAGACTTGGAATGGATTTTAGCCAATGAATAAGGATTTGACAATTTCCAGAAGTAGCTCCTCCATCTACACCCTCCAAGCAAACAAACGGAAGAGGAGACAATTACAACAAGGAAATCAGGAGAGACATGAGTTTAAATTGGTGCTGTGATAGTATGATAATACTTACCATTGCTGAGGACTTTAAGGTTTAAAGAAATGTCCTCTTCTTTTGTGACCTGCTGAGTTAAATTCGGGTTGTTTGTATGAGCATGGTTGGGAGTTACTCAGTGGATAATGGGCAACTTTCCAATGGCTATACCACTGAAGAAGGTGAGAGGAAGCAGGAGGGAATAGGAGAAGGTAATGGGGGGGGGCGAGGAGTGAATACAATCCAAATACGTTACATAAGTGTATGATGTTGTCAAAAATAAAACTGATTTTTTTTAAAGAAAATGAAATAGAAATGCCCTCAAAGAACTTTCTCCTGGATTCTCTAGTTCTGGCCTCTCTCCAACTCCTGATTCTCCCCATATTTTGGATGAGGAAATGGAGGCAATGAGAGATTAAATACCTTTCCCATGGCACCATTGCTAGAGAGGAGGGAGGCTGGGCTCAAGGCAGACTCCAGTCTGTGCTCTTTTCTCAAGCACATCACTGCCTGCCAGGAGCCCCAGGTGGTTTTCAGATGCAGGTCCTTGGGGGATGCAGGGCTATCACACTTCACAGCTCACAAACTCACAGCCTTGCAAAATAGCTGTGATCCCCTGCTCCCCAGATCCCACTCCAAAACCCTGGCCTCCTGCTGGGCTAAGCATCACCTCACTGTGCAGCTCCATAAAGGAAACCCTAGGAAATTAATGGCCTTGTTACCACCATTGGTGCTTAATGACCCTGCAGTTTCCCCGTGGTGTGTATTCTCCCTGGGCTGGTTGTTAATGAACCACCGCTTCATTCCCTGGTTCTCAAGGAAGTCTTACAGCAACATCACTCTCAGAGCTAGAAAACAACAGCTTGAATGCCCACTAGGTGCAAACCCTGCGCTATGCATTTTACATACACTGCCTTACTTGTACCCAAAACAATCCTGTATAGATATGATCATCCCCATTTCACAGATAGGTAAAGTCAGTCACAGACTAGAAAACTTGCCAGAGATTGTACAATTAGCAAAAATGAGAATCATACTTGAGTCCAGGGAGGGGGGCTGCAAAGCTCCATGCCACTGACCACCTCAGGCCCATATAAACCTCCCTACACTAGTGTCTCACTTCTTACGCACATTGAGAAGAATAGAAGTGCCATGTCTACTGGTCTTGAAGCTCCCTGAAATTAAGATAAACGTAGTCAGTGGGTAGAAACTTAAACCCATCCTATCTTGGATTAACTCAATGGAGAACTGAACACCTGGGGCATTTATTTCTTTCAATTGCTCCACTCCCAAATTAAGAGGAAAACTTCCTCATGTACAGTGTGCCTGAGATGATTTCCAGTTTCTCCCAATTCCAGCTCCATCCACTGGCTGCTGGAAATGTCTACTTAACCAACACTCACTAAGAGAGCTGGTTGGAGATGGTAGGGTTCCTGGAGTTCAGATCCAATAGAATGCTGATATTCTTAGGATCAATTATAGAAAAAAAAAATCTAAAAGAACTCTTAAAAAGTCACTCTGTAGCTGTGTCCTAAGACCAGCATATCGACTCAGGTCAGGGCGTGAGGCTGAGAATGAAGAACCCTTGGTGGTCTTATTATTTTTAGACATCAGATTTGGCATAAGGAACAACAGTACAGAACTCTCTGGCTCTGAGCAACTTCCCTTCCAAGTACCCTAATTTCAATAACTCCAAGAACAGTTTTGAGATCACTGAGACCCTTGTGGGCCAATAGTCCACAGAGGGAGGGTTTAAGTCTTAGGATGAAAGGAAATGACCATGCAAGTTTGGTAAAGCCAACTTACTTTGCTAAACTGCTGATGTGTCTGTATTCTGTCTCCAGCACTTTCTGCTTCCCCAAGTAAGGACATCAACAACTCTTCTCCCCACCCAAAGTTTCTACCTGATGACTTTGGCTCCCAATTGTTTCTGGTGCCTGTCAACAGCTCCATCTGCTTCTCTCTGCTTCTCTTATGATCCCTTATATAAGCCCTAGTACTCTGCTTGTGTGACAGGTTCACATGTCCTTTCAGGCAGACTCTACTCATCTCTTGTCTAACCCCTCCCCTTGAATGGGAGGTGTCTCTAACTAGAGTTCAGGCCTAACTCTTGAAACTGATTGGTCAAGTATGGACCAACCAGCTGTCTCTCTGACTTACCTGGGCCAGGTCATATAAGTCACCTGAAACAGGAAGTCCAGCCCTTTCCCCCACATGGCAGGCTAGCAAAAGGACCTCTGAATCTCCAGAGCTTGGGTAAGGCTCCACCACCACAGGCTGTGGTGAAGGGCTGGTGTTCTTTCCCACACGAAACTTTCCTTCTCATGATGGGAGCCCTCTGGTATCTTTCCGTCTGCTTGTTTGGCTGACCAGCACAGATTTTGCTAAAACCTCTCCCACGTATTCTCTCCACACTAGTGGCTGGAGATCTCTCTAACTTCCCCTTTCCTTTTAAATAAGGTATGGGTTACTTTTCCTAATTCCACTCCTGAATCCTTTAAACTTACTCCAATCTGAAATAAACATGTGTGATGAAGAAAACGCTCTCTATCTAAGCTTGTCTAATTCTTTGGCACCCTGAGATATGAACTCTGGGGGAAGTACAGTGAGTGAAGCTTCAGGTGTTAAACCTACTGTTACTAACCCCTCCACTACACACGTTCAGATGATGACCACCAAATTCTGCTGCCCACAAATCCTCAGTGACCTTGAGAAAAGACATTTGGGGGTTCTTGCATACTGAAAACCACACAGGCTAAATTCTCTACTCAGTTCTTGCTTACAAGTTTCCTGAAATGGCAGACTTTTAGAACTAATATTGGTGTGATTTTAAAATGAGATTATGTCTAATATGGAAGCAAGTCTAAGTTTTTTTTAAGATCCCCATTTCCTGATAAACAAATGCAAAGCAACCACCCTTGGGACAGACAGGCCAGTCTGACCACATGAATGAGTGATCTGAGAAATCTAGTCACTAGGGGCTGGAGAGATGGTTCAGTAGTTAAGGTGCTTACCTGCAAAGCCTAACAAGCTGAGTTCAATACCCCAATACCCACATAAAATTAGATGCACAAAGTGGCACATGCATCTGGAATCCACTTGAAGTGGCTGGATACCTTGGCCTGCCCAATCTTTCTGTCTCCTATTTCTGTCTGTTTGCAAATAAATAAAAATATTGAAAAAAATCTAATCACTTGAGCTGGGGATTTGTTTCCAGCAGAAGGATAGTCAGCACAGGCATGCCTAGCTCAAAATAATAACAAAATAAAATAATAAATAAAACTGTATGCCTTTCGGGTCCAGACTGACTTATCTGACCTCCTCTCCTGTCATTCCCTCCCTGGTTCTCTGGGATGTAACCATCCCAGCCTTCTCAGTGCTTTCTGCTACTTCAAATATATTTTTGCCTCTGGGTCTCTTGACCTTGCAGAGGGATGGTTAAGAGAAAAAAAAAATCTTCTCCAAGAGCCTTGCCAGACTGGTTCCTTATCATTCACATCTCAGACCCCTCAAAGAGATCATGATATCTACTATGACCAAAGAAGCCCCAATCTGTCAAACCCCTGATGATTGCATTTTCTTCAAAGCATTATATTTCTAAGAGATAACCCCATGGGTGTGTGCTTAGGAGTTCAATTTTCTGCCTGTCTTCGTTATATTATCCTCCTGGACAGGAACCCACCAGTCCTTACACTGGCTTATCCTCAGCAACACAACAGTACCTAGCAACAAATTCAGCACTGCGTTATGTGAATAAAGGTCTGCAAATGATCAGAGATGACTAACTCATAAACCACGTTCTACACAGCTCCCTCCATCCTCCAGTCACTCACCAGCGCTTACCGAAAGCCTAAAGTCTATGATTCTTGGAAAGATATTGAATAGACTTCCTAAGCTAGTGAGTTCTCACCCTTGGGCTGTATAAGAACGATGAAGATGTTTGTTTTAAATACAGACTGAAATGGAGTCCTACACTCAGGAGATCCTGAAGTTTCATTGAGATCTCTCAATAGATGCATGTCTGCAATTTAGCCTCTGCACCTTTCATATTTCACAGATCAAACTGAGATCTCAGACCTACTTCTGTTTCTTTGGAGTAAAGGGTGGGGGTAGGTGTGTAGAAGGAGGAGGGTGAGTGGTGGTCAGGTGTATTAACTATGACTCTTAAAGGCCAAAAAGCCCAAAAGGAAAACAACAGGTCATTCTGCACCTTCCAGACAGACACTGTAGGATGACCTGAGGCTTGTGACATTTTTCAATATCTTCTGCAGAGGAAAATCAGAAATGGCTTACAAAGCAACAATAATGTTTTTGCTTTTCTTCCCTGCACAATTCGAAGAAGACTGATCCAGACCTGGATGACTGGAGGAGCCAATCTGACAGCTACATTTTCGGAGGAGTCTTCCAACAAGTACATAGTAGTGACACCACATTTCAAACACTTTCCAGACTTGAGTTCTTAACATGACTCTAGATGTTTATCTGTATTTTACAAATAAAAAAATGGAAGTTGAGAAAAAATAAGTGGTTTATCAGAATTGCGGCACTGAGGGATCTGAACCCAGGTATGCTTGACTAAAGAGCCTTCATTCTTATACTCTGTCCCTTCTCAGGCCAGAGATAACAAGGGACTAGAGCCCATGAGTGGTGAAGCCTGACATGTCCAGATGAGGTTTTAGGAGGCCTTGAAGGCAGCTCAGGTAGCAATACCAGCAGACTGCAGACAGGACACTATCCATCTCCTCACCATCCATTCATTTTCTTATATTCTGTGGTCCATGGATTTCTTGGTGGGGGGTCATTATACACTAACACCCTGGTTCATCCACGGAGCTGGGTGAACAGAGTCTTAGAACAGCGGTGAGCCGACAGGCATAGCCACCCAGGAGACAGTTGCAGTGAACAGCTTGTTTATTAGATTGGGGAGAGTGCTTTTATTTAGGAGGAAAAAGGAGAGGCAGGGGGATAAGCAGCAAGGGGATTGTCAGGGGCAGGGGCAGGGTTGCCTGTGGATGTCTCATGAAAGGATTGACAGGGGCCAGCTGCATAGATAAGCTAGAAGGACGCTCTTGTTGCCTGGGCCTTGTTATTACCTTATAGCTGAATTATGTGAACTCCAATAAACTCAGGCCTTGAAGTGCCTGAGCTTATCAGGGTTTGCTGGGGCCCAACAGGTAGCTGGAGTTTGGGGAGGGAAGGAGACAGCCGAACACCTGCTAGTCTCAGAATGAGGTTATCGGGGGTTTCAGGCCAGTCTCAACTTTCCTTTAACCCTGTGTCCTCCATGCCTCTCAGCAGGGTCCCACAACATTCAACCCTTCATTTAATCCATTCCAATACAATTTGCTTCCTTACCCCTTTGGGAATAAGGAGGCCCCACTTTGTGCCAGAGGTGGTAGGAACTTGGCCTATCTGATCTCATTTAGTCTCTATCATTAAACTGGAAGATTTGGAATGGTATTATACCAATTACAGATGATGAAATTAAGGTACAGACCACATACATAACTTGTAGTAATTACAACTCATTTCATCTACTTCTGGTTTCAGTGGTGTGTGTGTGTGTGTGTGTGTGTGTGTGTGTGTGTGTGTGTGTGTGTGTAGACACAAGAGCACTGTAGCACACATGGAGGACAGAGGATAACTTCATGGTATTACCTTCCACCTGTTTTGAGGTAAGGTTTCTCCTGTTCTGCTGTTTTTCTTTGCTGTGCTTTCTGTGAACTTCTGAGCTTTCAGGAAATTTCCCTCCCTTTGCCTCCTACCTCATCCTCAATGTGCTGGGATCACAGAAGCCTGTCATGGCTTCCAGCTTTTTACATGGGGCCTGGGAATCAAACTTGGTTACTCAGACAGGTGTGCTCATTCTAGGACTAGAGGCTGCTTTACTTCAGACAGCAAAACCAGGATGGACTGATCGCTCTGTGGAGGGACCAGCTGCTGACAGATAAGAGTGAAAGCTTAGCAGACCTTAGTAAAATGCAGAAGTGTGGATTCTCAAACTCCTAGGGATGGCTGACTGGTTAAATGTCTCCAATACCAACATAAAGCCAGATGTGCAACGTGGCACACACATCTGGAGTTCGTTTGCAGTGATAAGAGGTCTTCGTGTGCCCAACCACAATCTCTCTCTCTTTCTCTCTGCCTCAAATAAATGAATTATTTATTTATTTAATTAATTAATTTTTAAAGCTAAAGCCTCTAGAGCCATAGCTGAGATTGAAGAAATTCCAGCTGCGGGGAACAGCAAGTTTCTGGGCTGTGGCATTAGGCAGGTCATTGCAGCTAAACGTAGAGGTAGTTGGCCAGGTGAGACAGGTAAACACAATCAGGATTAACTTGCTCTACCCTTGTCTTTTGTTTCTGGTGGTGCTGGGGTCAAATCTAGGACCTGGCACATGCTGCACAAGTCTCTACCACTGAGCTATACCTTGGTCCTTATTCGATTTTTATCTATCCTCCCCTATTGAACCAAGTTTTTGTGAGTTAGGCCAGGCCTGTCTTGGTCATCAATGCCTCCTATTGCACAGTGCATTTCATTGAGCTGCTGTGTCCTTGGTAAACTGTTGAATGTAGGCAACAGTGAGCCTGGTTTCCTCATCTAGAAAATGGAGAAAATATTTAATTAGATGAGATGACCTGCCTTATCCACAGCAAGGATACGCTTCTGCCTGTTTGCTGCTTGGTAAGGTGTTGGCTCCATTCTATTCAGAGGAGCTCAGAAGTAGAGTCAGCTGTCTCCTGTCACCAGGCCCTTGACGCTGGACAGGTGAGAATTTGGTAGGATGCTGTATAATGAATGGCCAATGTTAAGGACAGTGCTTCTCCATATTGGCATAGTAGAACCAATGGAGGGCTCGAAAGATTTTTTAATGATTGATGACCCAGAGATTTCACTTTCATTGTGGGGTGAGATCCAGGCAGAAGCACTGTGCCTTTCAAAGCACCAGTGGTGATTCTAGCGGGAACAGCTCAACTGTGGACTGCTGACTTAGAACAGACAACCTTCACATTGTCTTCTAGCCTGAAAATGTCATTTCAGGAAAACAAAGACCACTGGTCCAAACAAAGACCAGAAATTCATCCAACAATGCCCACTTCTGCTGAGTGAGAGAGAAAGGATTGGTATAGTATTTTTTTTTAATTTTAAAATTAAAATTGCAGATGCATAGCTGCAGAGCCTGTCACAGGACAATCTGCAGAGTAGTGGCTCTGTAGTTAGCCATCCTCTTCTGAGGAACACTGAGCCTTCACAGCTGTGCAATGCGGGTTAAGTAACTCTGTCCCACCCAGTCCAGGTCTCTATTTTGAAAGAAATATAATGCTAGCATCCTCATAGACAATGTGTAGGTATAAAATAAGATATAAAAAGGACCCAGCAAGTATGAGCACAACGTGCCCCCTCCTTGGCACAGATCTGCTGTACACACATGTCATTAACGTGGATATGTTCTGCAAAGCAAGCACAGGTATAAAGCATTTTCACTGCAAATACTGATTATCCCAGGTCCAAAAGCTATTCAAGTTGTTTTTTTCTCAAACCTAGAAATACTCTTAGAACTGTGGTTTTCTCACATGTACTGGTAGTGTTGGTTGTCTTTTTAAGAATGCATATGGCCATACAAATCTATGTATACAAGCCACACATGTACCTACGTACATGGATTTCTACTCTCTTGCTTCATACAATCCTGCTGATGCACAGTGTACCTGAAAAAAAGAGAAAAAAAAAAAACAGGAATCAAAGTTGATGAAGCTGTGTTGCTCCTCTCCTGGGGTGGTGGGCCATGTGTCTATTGCTAGAAATGAACCCCCTACTCATGGCTCAGGGGATCCTTATAAGACTAAAAGCCTGATCCTAAAGTATGGCAAAAAAAAAAAGATTCAAAGTCTGCATTGAAATAAAAGGAATTGTAAGCACATTCTCGATGTCCGCTTGTAAAATGAAACCAACTTCTGAGCTCACCTCTCTGAAAGAAAACTAGTACATCCTTGTAAGAAAGATGTGTCACATTTCATTACACTGACAAGCCTTTAGGGCAGGGAACAGCCTCAGTCCATGGTGATCACGCAAGTGATAGCATTGCCCATCGCTAACTTTGTGGCCAGGGGACAGTCCCTTCCCCTCCATTCACACTCTCACTATATCTGTAAAATATATCTGTGAACAAGCACAACTGCTCTACTGTCTTTACAGGGTTGCCTAAGGGCCATGGGCACAGTGTGTAGCTGGTACTTTGTGCCCTGTAGAAAGATGAGCACATATAACACCACATACCAGGTCTGTGCCACTTAAGGTCAGGAATACCAACAATGCCTGTACCACTCGGTTCTTTTGGAAAGTTCAGTTTTAACAGAACTCCCAAAAGCCTGGTTTGCTTAAGAAAATGGTCCCCTTATATAGACTCAGCAGATTTCATAATCCTATGACCAGTGTATCTATTATCTGGTTTGCGTTCACAGTGCTGGCGTTGGAACCCAGGGATGATAGGCAAACACTCAATCACTGAGCTACATGTCCAGCACAGCTTCCCAGGTGCTGTGACACTGGCTGGACTCAGTCAGAGTGATGGAAATGAAGCAACCAGATGTGGCCACTGATGGGAATCCCAGCGGAACACACTTTAGGCAGGAGGTGAATCAGGTGAAATGGTGAGGCCCCAAGCAGAGAGAGGAGTAATCAGCCAGCTCAGTCAGTGGGCTTGTCAACTCCCTGAAACTGTGGAACTAAACTTTAGGGAAGGAGATGGTTATCAGCTTACCAGAAATTCATCCAACAATGCCCACTGTAGAGTCCTGCGTTCTTTGGACAAGAAAAAAGGGTGGTGTGAGCTATGCTTATGTATATGAGCAATTGCTCCCTATCTCTCTCCTCCATCTGTCTATATTGAGAACTACTGGAAAACCATGTTCTATAGACAGACACTCACTATACCAAGTATGGGGCTTGCTGGACCTCCAGCAACCTGCTGGCACCTGCACCCTCCCTTTCTGTGGAGCTGATGCTAGTGTTGCTGTTAGTTACAAAGACATTCCTCTAGATGTACCCATACCTTACAATTTGCAAAGTTCCTCGCTATCTATTTGATACCCCTCACCTTATCCCCTCTGACAGAAGAGGATCCCTAGGCTCAGAGAAGTAATGTGTGTGACTTGTTTAAGGTCACTTGACCAGAAGAGGCAACCTTCTTCCAGATGCCTGCTCTGTGCTCCACAAACAGGCCAAGGGCCAGCACTGAAACTCCATAGCTCCTACCATGTGTGTGCATTGCATTCATGCATGCGTGCATGTCTCCTGGCCCTGTGGTATCTCCAAAGTCAAGACCATGTCCTAATCGCAGCAGTCCCCTTGCTGTCTGTGCTCCACACATGGATAAATATCACAGAGCACAGAGAACAAGTGTGGGACTAGGATTTTTGAACTTGATTCCCAGCCCTGAATATTCTATTTGGTTCTGACAAAATGACCCACAAACAGGCCAGGCATATATACTCTATCTGCCCTCCCTCAGATCACTCTACCCATTTCTCCCAGCTAGAACCAAAGATATAACTGTATTTCTGATGAAAGAACTCCAATCTTGTCACCAAACACCACAGTGCCTGAAAGAGACAGGAGCTGGTTAGGGGATAAGCGGCATTAAATTCTTCCTCCAGTCAGGCTAAGTAGAGCAACATCCCAATTATAAATTTCCTGAGGAAAAAAATGCCTCTAAATTGTGCAGATTTTCAAGTTATTGACATCTACTTGGTTGACTTGCTTATTAGATGCAAGAGCTGGGGGTGTCATATTAGGAAGCTGGTTTTCAGACCTATGAATCTGAACAAATTCCCTTTATTGGTCTGTGAGAGGAGGTGGGAGAGGGGAGGCAGCACCAGGTCTGATAAAAGAGATTAAATGGCCTTATACATCCAACAGCAAAGAACAGTCCCCGTGGGAATCCCAAATCCTGCTGGTGCTAATAAAGTGTGCAATATTATTCCAGTAATATACTGTACAATATAAGGCGTTCTGATGCTGGTGCCAGAGCACGACCTACATCTTCTGCAAACCAATTTGCTGTTGCGTTGGATGTGTAAAAAAGAATCCAAATACAGATTTGTTTCTTTGAAGAACAAAAAAAAAAAAAAGAATTGCTTCCCTGGCTTTTTCTCTTGGCCTTCCTGCTCCTCCCACCCCTGCATTAGTCAAGAGAGAAGAAGCCATCGTCTTGCCAAGCTGTCCTTATTGGGTTTCCAGTGGGCTATGAGGAAACATGCCTGGAATCTGCAATCACATAAGCCAGGGCCAAGTTTTCATTCTTCTGTGTATAAGATATGACCTTGAGTCCCACCCTGGGTTCTGGGAGCTTAGACTCCATATTTCCACACTGAAGTGTATGAGTCCTAAAGATAACTCATGTGAAATTTCTAGCACAAGGGTTCACAGCAAGGCAGTGTCGAATAAGGAAGAGCAAGTGTTGGTAATAACGGTCTCCATCAGTACAGCTTAAAAGCAATCTCATTAAAGAAACAACACTTTTTTGGTTAAAAAAAAAGTGAAATCAATGAAACTTACTAAAAAGATGAACAGCAGCGGTGTCTCGCTTATGTGTTACCAGTTACAGGGCATTCCTACACGTCCTATAGTTTTATGAGCATTAAGGAAAGAAGATAACCAGAGGTAATCTTTTTCAAGACCTCAGAGAGAAGTGGGGACACCAGCAAACGTCAAAGGACACGTTCTCAGCCACAGTGATCTGATCTGACCCTACAAAGGCTCAGAAAATGGGCAAGACATAACTCATTAATCCCTGTTTGGGAGATGTGAAAACTAAAACCAACCAACCAACAAAACAAAAAATGCCCCCAAACTGGGTCTTGTGAGAATTAAGGAGCTAGAGGGGACAGAGCCAGGATCTGGCCAGGCTTTAAAACCCCTGTGTCCAGCTAGCTCCTGGCTGCTTTGGACCTGCATAGGCCGGCATCCCTCTGGCCCTGCCAGGAACTGCAATGTAAGATCATTTCCAAATCCATGATGTCTCCACTAATCACAATCATTCCATTCAAAAGAAAGCTGGGAATTTCCTCAATGTGGTATATAAGAGATTCCATGACAACAGATAGTATTTTTCCTTTATAGTTATAAAATTTGTGACAACAGATATTTTTTCTTTATAATTTTCCTTTATAGCAGACTTTGCAGTCAAAAAAATAGTAACTTCACATATTAAAAATTAAAGGCTAGAGAGATGGCTCAGCAGTTAAAGGTACTTGCTAGAAACTGATGGCCTGGGTTCGGTTCCCCAGTACCCCCATAAAGCTAGATGCACAAAGTGGTGCATGCATCTGGAATTTGTTTATAGGAGAAAGAGGCCCTGACACACCCATTCATATTCTTTATCTGTCTCTGTCTCTGTCTCTCCCCCTTGCAAATAAATAACTTTAAAAAAACAGTTCTAAAGATTGACATGATTATTCTATTTCAGATGTACAAAGGAGATCAAAAAGGTTCACTTCCTGTAAGCCACAAAGAGAATAAATCACAGAAGCTGGGCTCAGGGGCAGGTGTTGGCTTTCCAATGCTGAAAAGATCCCTAAGCCAAACAAGTTAGGAGGAGGAAAGAATGAATCACTTTGGCTCACAGTTTCAGAAGTTTCTCTCCACAGTTTGGGGGCCATGATGGGGACTATTGTGAGACCAGCATAGTGAGGTTGGGTTTGTGGTTCAGCACAGCTGCTCTCATCCTAGTGGCCAAGCAAGCAAAGACAGAGGGAGATGGAGGCCAGGGTCCCAATACACCCCTCCTTTAATGACCCCATTCATTCATCTGACCCAACACTTCCCAAGAGTGCCATCAGCTGGGGACCAAACCTTTACCACAGGAGATTTTAAGGGACAATTATGATCAAAATCGTAACAGTGGTGTGCAAGAGCAAAAACCACTGCTCTGAACCTCCTCCTGTCATCAGAGAGGTGAGGTGAATTGACAGTGACCACAGATCCCTCAGCAGGGTGGCTAAATACAAGGGTACTGTAAATACACTTCCACAAAGGCAGCCAGCCAGCACTCTCTGTTTGCTTGCTAGGCACAAGGCACTTTCCCATTAATGCTTGTGTGTGATCTTTATGAACTAGGTTCTATGATTATTTTTATTTTACACATGAGGAAACTTCCTCTAGGCACAGAGAAGGTGGATTTTGGATTTCGGTCTCTGGCCCAAGCTCTTATCAATGAGTTCTAGAAGAACCCCAATGTTTATTGACAGGATTTATTGACCACCTCTAAGTGTCATACTCAGCTTCCCTCCATTATAGTCATATGGACCCATTTAATTATCACAAGATTCCATATGGTACATATTATTGGACTGTTTTACAGAGGAGGAAAGTGATCAGAGATGCTGACAGTTTCAACAAGATTGCAGAGCCTACTACTAGAAGCAGAAATGTAATCAAACATAAATATCTGGAGAAAGGTCCCGTTTCTACTCCAGCCACTGCATAATCTGGGATGTCTAACAAAAAGAGACCCAAGAAAGGGACAAAGAAGGAAAAGGAAGAGAAAACAGATCTTCAGGTGTTGATGACCAAATGCAATTTAGATGGGCAAGGTGCTCCACACTGGAGAATAAAACATTCAAAATAAAAGTGGGGTTTACACAGGAATACAGGTAGCAAACGGGACTGTTAAAATGGTATTCCTAAGCCAGGTGTGGTGATGCGTACCTTTAATGGCACTTGGGAGGCAGAGGTAGGAGGATTGTTGTGAGTTTCAGGACAGCCTGAGACTACATAGTGAATTCCAGGTCAGTCCGGGCTAGAGTGAAACCCTACCTCGAAAAACCAAAACAAACAAACAAACAAGAAAAGGTATTCCTTTGAGAAAGACCTACTGAGTAGGGTTCAAGCTATGGACAGCTCATTCCTCAAGCCCAACATCTATAGCACACTGAGGTCTCTGTTGTCTAGCACACAGCCATCAGGAAGCCAAAGCTATGATGGATGTAGTCACAGAAGTTACAGAAAAAAAATGCAGAGTAAGAAAAAACACACACACACATCGCATCTCACCTGGGGCCTCTGGGGAGGGAAGCGCTTTGCCAATTTGCCCACAATGCAACTGCTCCCAGCTCTTCTACTGTCTCTTATTGTCCTATCTGTCCCTTCTCCCTCCCACACACATTTTGCATTCTGCAGCAAGCATCGGCATGTATGGATGGCAAAGACCCCAAGATTTCTCTCTTTCTTCCCCTGGTGACAATTCTGACATTAGCAAATTCTCTGCAAGACTGTTAGGTCAGATATAAAAGGCCTGCTTAAAAGATCAGACCAAGAAGTGTCCTTCCTGGAATGAGGGGTGACCCTGTGGTCTGCCACTTTCAGAACACCTTGGTCCATTACCTGCCATCAGAGAGAGCTGGGAATCTATCTGTTATAGTTTGAATGTAAAATATCCCCCAACAGGCTCATGTGTTTGGTATTTGGTTCCCCAGGTGGTGACACTGTTTTGAGAAGTTATGGACTCTGATAAAAGCCTAGCTGGCAGTGATGGCTGTTACTATGGAAATGACCACTATGAGAGACCACTCTGAAAGGAAAAGCTTTAATAGGAGGAAAGGGACCCCTGAGCTCCAGGCTATCTTCCAAAATGGAAGAAAAGCGAAAGGCCAGATCAAGATCCGGCTTTTAAGGAGAATGTCCAGCTTGGGGGAAAGGCCCAGGTGGTCAGTAGTTCTCAGTATCAGGAAGAACAGTGCTGGACAGAGACACAGCAGGTAGGG
Source organism: Zapus hudsonius (assembly GCA_004024765.1). Taxonomy (NCBI): domain Eukaryota; kingdom Metazoa; phylum Chordata; class Mammalia; order Rodentia; family Dipodidae; genus Zapus; species Zapus hudsonius. Next base: position 14,070 of record PVHP010042639.1, read on the forward strand.
GGCATTATTTCCTGTTCTGGAGGCAGGCCAAGGTCTGGGTGAAACTTCCCCTGAGGCCGGCTGGGGGAGGGGACCAGGGTGTTGCCTGAATTCCTAATATGGGGGCCTTGAAGGTTCTCATACAGAGCTCTCTGCTTCCTGCTTGCCTTACCCCCCCCCCCAAGATGAACTGAAACACCCAGAAACCATGAGGCCCAATAAATCTTTCCTTTCATGAGTTGTTTCTGTCGGGTCTTTTGGGACAGCAACAAGAAAAGTAAGGAATACATTATCTGAGATGAAGCAGAGTACCTGGGCTAGCAGGTAGGCAAGGAGCCCCATGTGGTACAGTCAGAAGGCAGAGAAACTGTAGTTCAAGCCCTAAATCTAGTTGGATGAGCTCCAGCAGTTGCCTTGGACTATTTTGAATATGGATGCAGATGAGCTGTTGGGTAGTAGGTACCAGCAAATAAATGTGAGAAATATTTTGTCAAGTGTGAATTTTTACATGAATGTAAAGGATAGTAATTATTACTTTTTTGTGTGAAAAGAAGAAAATAGTATCTTTTATATCTGTTTTGGAAATTAGGTACCCATGTGTCATGGTTCGATACAGGTGTCCCCCACAAACAATTGAATGTGTTCTGATAGATCGATCCTCAGCTGATGGCAGTTTGGGTTTTACAACCTCGATGAAGCTGTGTTGTTGGGGGCAGGCTTATGGGGTTATAAGCCAGCTTCCCCTTGCCAGTGTTTGGCACACCTTCCTGCCGCTGTTTGCAGTGCTGTGGCAGAGGTGATGTCCAGC
>PVHP010042640.1:0-14889 GCA_004024765.1 Zapus hudsonius
GTTCATTCAAGGACATAGAGTGCTCATTACCTGGCTTCCAGGGGTAAGGACCATGTTTGGAATCCTGACACAGCTGAAGCCATTCTGTAGTCCCCAAGTCCAGCTCTGCAAAAATGTTCCCTGGGACCTCTCTCACATGACCACTGGCAGTGTGGCACAGGACGGAAGTGAGTGCCAGGCCGCCACCCTTCCACTAATATGGCTCTTAGGGGGTCACTAATGTACTTCAGTGTCCAAGTTCACCTAGGGAATGGTCATTTAAGCATCCCTGTTTTACAGATGATCTCTTCCCGGTAGATCAAAAGCCCATGGCATCCAGGACCTCCCGCCCTTCCCAAGCTTCTAGACTGCTGCCCTCCCAGCGGGGAAACTCCTGGGTCTTAGGAACCTCCAGGAAGATGTCCTGGGCACCTACACTTGGTAGAATCCCTTAAAGGATCTGTACATAAAGTACTTGCCTTGTAAACATGAAGATACGGGTTTGTAAAATGCCAGGTGGGGTGGAACATACCTGGCTGGAGTCTTTGTGCTGGGGAGGTGGAGACAGGGGGCTCAATAGTTAACCAGTCTAGATTTCACTGGTGAGTTCCAGGCCAGCGAGAGACAGTGTCTCAGAAAAAAAGATGGATGGCATTCCTAAGTCATGACACCCGAGGGTGTCCTTTGGTATACACACACATGCACACCCACACATCAAAGCAATCCCATAGAAGCCAAGTTCTGCCGCCTCAATATTGAAGTGGGCACAGACTGGAGCCAAGGACAAATATCCGGTGACATCTGCAAGGTCAGTCACTAGGGGCTTCTTCCCCTAGCCTCAAAAGGGAGATGCCCTGTGACACAGATGCCTGAGTGTGGGGACCCTGGAGTTAAGCAGCCTGCAGAGAGGAGGGGTGGACACTCCTGGTGGAAGGAGGGAGTCACCACCTGTGGACAGGACTGAGGTCAGAATGGACAGGCAGGAGGGGAGCGCTTGTCAAGAGTTCCTGCCAACTAGCCACAGAGTCAGAGAAGGGTCCAGCCGAGTCCTGACAGCCTAAGGATGAAACAAACACCATTCTTGGGGAGGGGACAAATTCATACAAAGTGTAATGGCACATGTATAAAACAATGCCATAATAATGCTCAGTGAAAAAAATTAATACCCACCATGACTCAGGGAACTGAGCGGAAGAAGGGGCGGAAAGAATGTAGGAGCCATGGTGGGTGAGAATATCCAGAGACATTACCCTCCCCAGCAACAACTCACAAAGGGGAAAGAAAAAAAAAACCTGGCTCCCTCTGGTGCAGTTCATAACCACTATCCTAAGGACAGATCCAGTATGCGCACAGAGGAGGGACCCCAGTGGGTAGGGGACAGAGAGGAGAGAAATGGGGACACCTTCACAAGATTTGCTCATACAATGTAATTATTCATAATAAAAATTTAAAAATTTAATACTAATGGACTGAAGAAATGGCTCAGAGAGTACAGGCACTTGCTTGCAAAGCCTAACCGCCTGAGTTCAATTCCCCAGTATCTATATAAAGCCAGATGCACACAGTGGTATATGTATCTGGGTTCATTTGCAGTGGCGGGAGGCCCTGGTACGCCCATTTTCTTCTTCTCTCTCTGCTTGTAAATAATTAAATAAAAATTATTTTTTTAAATATAAATTTATTGTCCATAATGAGTTACATTATTTAGTGGGCAAACCATGAGTTGTTATCCCAAATTCTCCAATTCCTCCCCCTTCCCCTAAAAATTATTTTAAAAAAGAAAGTAGGAGCCAGGTGTGGTGGTGCTCGGCTTTAATCCCAGCACTTGGGAGGCAGAGGCAGGAGGATCGCTGTGAGTTCAAGGCCACCCTGAGACTACAGAGTGAATTCCAGGTCAGCCTGGGCTAGAGCGAGACCCTATTTTTTTAAAAGAAAAAGAAAGTAGGACCATGCAACTTGGTCAGGAGGGGAGGTGTGGGGTGCAAGAGAGGAAAGACAGAGGATCTGGGGGACTTGGTGTGTGTGGGTGATCTGAGTGGGTGGGGCAGACCCTCTCTGCTAAACCAGGATGATACTCCTGTCCAGAATGGACCAGACCCTTCCCTGGCAGCCACCAATCAGACACACAGAGCCTCCAGGAGGGGGAGGGCACCCTTGCCTGGGGTGGTGGGGGCTGGGGAAGTCCTGTCAGCCTGTGATCCCTGGAGGGCAGCAGCAGGGTCCCCAGGAGCGAGGCGACCCAATTACAGGAACAATTACAGGCACACTGAGGCACAGCCAGCAGCCAAGGTGCCCATAGCGAGTGACAAGCCAGCCCGGTGGGCCATGCGCGCTTTAATCCAGGAAGGCTTCGGTGTTAATGGAGCGAGCAGGCTCATTAGCTATAATCCATCTGTCCCTAATGCGGCGAGCAGGCAGGCAGAGTGGGGGGCTGTGCCCACAGCGGGGCATGCCCAGCCTCCTCCTCTCCCACTTGGAAAATGAAACAAAGGCAGGGGTGAAGGCATGGCTAGAGGTGTGGGGGATGGATTTCCCTCCCGGTGTGACAACTAATTGCTGGAATGTTGGATGGAAGGAGCTGCCTCGCACTGCTGGGTGGCTGTGGGCAGGCTGTGTTCCCTCTCTGGGCTGGTGATGCCAAGTCTAGGTGAGAGAAAGGCACATCACGTGAAGCCCCAGGCAGCCTGCCCATGCCTTACTTTATCTGGGGAGGTATTATGAAGTGGACGCTGCCTGGAATGTTCTAGGTGGTGGTCTGACAGTATACATACTGCCTTTCTGGTTCTGTGGCGGTGGAAATAGAGCTATGTCGCATGTCTAGACCAAAACTGAAGTCCCCTCAAGAAAGACCAGGTTGCAGTCTCTGTGCCCAGGCAGCTGTGGGCATCTAGACCCAGAGGGACGCAGAGAGGTGCCAGCCAACACCCCTACCACGGTGCAGAGAGACAGAGGGTGGGAAAGGCTGCCATGGAGATTCAGGGGTGGAAAGCAGCTGAGGGGGGAAGAGGTCACTGGAAGGGGGGTGTCTGGGTCCCCTGCTGTTTTTTGTCCCAACTCTGCTGTGTGATCAGTTATTCAGTCTCTCTGTGCCTCTGTTTCCCCTGTGTGTGAAAATGTGAGGACTAACAGCTCCTCCCTTGGGGGGCTGTGAGGAGCATGAGCGATGCGGGTGGTCAAGTCCAACAGGCCTGGTATGTCCCATTGTGCTGACTCCCTGGCTTTTGTCACAGGAGAGAAACTTTCAAGGTTTTGGCCACACCCACTATTTTTAAATAATATTTTAGTAGAAGGGGAGAGAGAATGTGCATGCCAGGGCCTCTGCCGCCACGAATGAACTTGATGCAGGTGTGCATCTGGCTTTATGTGGGTCCCTGGGACTCGAACCCAGGACATCAGACTTTGCAAGTAAGTGCCGTTAACGGCTGGGCCATCTCAACAGCTCCTATACCTACTATTTTCACTTAGTCCTTCAAGCCAAGCAGTTATTTTATTTTGGTTTTTTGAGGTAGGGTCTTGCTCTAGCCCAGGCTGACCTGGAATTCACTAAGTAGTCTCAGGGTGGCCTTGAACTCATGGTGATCCTCCTACCTCTGCCTCCCGAGTGCTGGGATTAAAGGCGTGTTCCACTACACCCGGCTCATTATTTTTTCTTTCTTTCTTTCTTTTTTTTTTTCTTTTTGTTTACCAGGCAAGGTTTCCCATGTAGCTCAGGTTAGTCTAGAACTCACTGTGTTGCCCAAGTTGGCCCTGAACTCAAGGCAATTCTGCATCAGCCTCCTGAGTGCTGGGATTGCAGACATGCACCACCACACACCACACCAACTACAAGTAATTGTTTTTGTTTCTGGAGGGACTCACAATACCTGACTTTTTTTTTTCAAGGTAGGTTCTCGCTCTAGCCCAGGCTGACCTGGAATTCACTATGTAGTCTCAGGGTGGCCTTGAACTCATGGTGAGCCTCCTACCTCTGCCTCCAGAGTGCTGGGATTAAAGCTGTGCGCCACCACACCTGGCTGACTTTTTTTTTTTAACCAGATGGCTGAGGCAGGGGCATGACTCAATATTTCAGTGCTTGCCTAGGTATGCCAGGCCTGGATTCCATTCCCAGAATGAACGAACGAACGAACGAACAAAAGAAAGAAAGAATGAAAGAGAGAGAGAGGGAGGGAGGGAGGGAGAGAGGGAGGGAAGGGAAGGAAGGAAGGAAAGGAAAAATGAAAATGAACGAATGGAGGGAGAAATAAACAAAGGAAAGCAGCTTCTGCCTGAGGATCAGGAGCCCAGCTGGCAGTGCGCACAAGCATCCGGTGGGTCTGGAGGCCTCAGGGACACAGGAAGTCATGTTCAGAGTCACTGAGGTGGTTTCAACACACAGCACACAGGGTCTCTTGTGAAATCAGCCCAGGGCCACTACTGCAGAGCCTTGGGCCTCCATGGGTGGATGTCACGGTGCCTCCCTCATAGGGCTCTGAAGTGGGGCTTCACCCAGTGGAGAATATAGAGCCCAAGCCAAGGACCTCTTCTGGCCTCAGTTTCCCTGTCTGAAAGCTGTTCTCTGGCACCCCTCCTGGTGCACGAGCGAAGAGTGTCCAGGGAAGTTCCAGCTGCCTGCTGGCAAGGACAGAAGGGCGTTATGCTGGCTGAGGCCACCGTCCCCAGGTCTTCAATTATTCACAGGGCAACGGCAATGACGCCCTTACTTAAAGTCTAGTCTTGCATTCGCTGTGCCCCGCCGCGGCTCTCGTCACCTGCTGGCAGATTCACTGGGCACAGGCTACTTTCACAAAGCCAATTAATTAAAAGACGAGTTCTCAGGTATGCAGCCCAGAGGCCCGCCACCTTGGAGACACTAGATCCCACGGGGCCTTCCAGGAGGGTGGGGACAGTGGCTGGGACCTCGCCAGGCCCACAAATAGGGACCACTGTTGAGTGTACAAGGTCACAGAAGCTACACTGACTGGGTACCCCCAGAGCACCTCCAGACTCAGCCCAGCCATAGGTAGCGTACACCTGCTGGTTCTGGCACCTTCTAGCAAGGCAGAAGCAACAGCCAGGAGGAAACAGTCACAGAGGCCTTTTACAGCACCTGTGACTCAGAACAAGACAACCAGGTGGGCTGTGAGCAACAGCAGTTCTGCCCATGCGAGGCCTGGAAGGCCAGAGGGGAAGGACACAGGCCAGCCACTGGCCTCCAAGGGTGCTTCGGGGAACAGGTCTCCAGACTCCAGTACTAGCTGGGCCACAGAGGGCCACGTCACATCCAGGCTCTGCCACTTGCAGCTATGGGACCTTGGGTGTGTCACCAGGAATCTGCAGGGAGCTCTTACTGCACCTTATCTGTGCTTTTTGAGATGTCATCCAAGGTCCCAGGGTCAGAGCAGTGTCCTAACTGCAATTCTTCACAAGGTCCCTGTGAACTAGCTTGAGCTTTCTTCCCCTCATCCTTCTAGAAACCTCCTAGATTTACCTCAACACCCTTCTCAAACATCATACCTCTCCATCCCCACCCTGAGTTAACCACTGCCTCCCCCACCACAACCACCACTGCCTGAACTAAGGACATGGTTTCTCTGTGGGGATTTTCCAAGGGGGGGGCTCTGCTCTCCATTTTACAGATTAACTATTGTGGCGCACATCTTTAATCCCAGCACTCGGGGAGGCAGAGGTAGGTGGATCACCATGAGTTCAAGGCCACCTTGAGACTACATAGTGAATTCCAGGTCAGCCTGGGCTAGAGCGAGACCCTACCTTGAAACAAAACAAAACAAAACAAGAAAGAAACCAAGGTACTCGGGTGTGGCGGCTCACACCTTTGATCCCAGCAAAGGTAGGAGGATCTCCATGAGTTCAAGGCCACCCTGAGACTACATAGTGAATTCCAGGTTAGCCTGAGCTAGATTGAGAACCTTGAAAAACCAAAAAATAAACAAACAAACAAACAAACCAAGGCACATGGAGTTGGGGGCTGGAGAGATGCTCAGAAGTTAAAGAATTTACCTGTGGAGCCTAACAACATGTTTGGTTCCCCAGTACCCATGTAAAGCTAGATGCACAAAGTAGCACATGCATCTGAAGTTTGCAGCAGCTGGAGGCCTTGGAGTGCCCATTCTATCTCTCCTCTATCACTCTCTGCCTGCAAATAAATAAAACAAATTTAAAAAAAAGAAAAGAAAGAGAGGCTGGAGAGATGGCTCAGTGGCTAAGGTGCTTGCCTGCAAAGCCTAAGGACCCAGGTTCAATTCCCAACTATCCATATAAAGCTGGATAAGCTTGTATTCAAATCTGGAAGGTCTGGTTCTCATGGCTGCTCTCAGGCCAGACACATGGGGAGAGGAGAGGGGCCTGCTTGGGGACAGCCATCAGGAGTGGCAAAGGGAAAAATGCCCCAAACTGGAGGTACATGGCCATTAGCATTGAGAAGCAGGGAGGGGTGATGGAGGCCTGAGGTTTCTGCCTGTGCCACTGCCCAAAGCCCCCCAGTCTGCTTAGTATAGCTGCTGGAGGTATTATTTCAGGAGTTGGGGTTCAGAAGTGGTGAGCTCTTGGCTGAAATTTGGGGGGTACCAGGAGTGTCAAGCAGAAAAATAAAACTGGGGAGCCCTCAACACACCTAACAGAGCTGCCCACCCTACCAGGCTCCAATTTCTTGGGGGCCTTGGCCACCCCACTACTTGCTGCACCTGCTGTGGAAATGACACCTCAGCAGATTGTCCCTGCTGTCCCCAGGGATGGCACTAAAGTGGAGGTGCAGTCTGCAGGGCTGTGTCTTTTACTCTGGGTGGCTGGGGCCCTGCCTGGTTCCCAGGACAGAGAAGTCCTGCAGCAGATGTGACCACAGAAGTTGAAGGGGTGGGCTTGGGCAGGGACATGCCAGCAAGCTGAAGGGGATACAGAGACAAGTGGTGGGTACCCTGCTGCCCAGATAAATAACCATGAGGACACAGCCCACAGAAGTCTCCCAGGCCAAAGGCCAAGACCCACCTGGTCAGTGAGTGGTGGAATCTCCACCTGTCCCCCCTTTGAACATCAGGGGTTCTGGGGCCCAACTGCTCAGTTGCTCTCCTAGCTGACCCATGACCCTGGATCAGCATCTCCTGGGCTGGTTCCTCCTCTATAAAATGGCATGGTGGTGCACTCCTGTGGCAGGAGGCTCCTTAGAGGCCAAGGGCCTGAGGCTAGCCTGGACAACCCAGAGTCTCCACCTCAAAAAAGGAAAAGGTGTGGGGGGGGAGTCTGGGGTTGTGAGTCAAGTACTTCCTTGCCCAGCATGAACAAAGACCTGGGTTCCATCCCTAGCACTAAATAAGCCAGCTGTGGTGAAATTCCAGCACTCAAGAGGTAGAGGCAGGGGCTGAAGAGATGGCTTAGCGGTTAAGGCATTTGGCTGCAAAGCAGGACCAGAGTTCAGTTCCCCAGTGCCCATATAAAGCCAGATGCACAAAAGGGCACATGCATCTGGAGTTCATTTGCAGTGGCTGGAGGCCCTGGTGTGCCCATTCTCTCTGTCTGCCTCTCTCTCTCTCTCTTTCTCTCTCTCTCTCAAATAAATAAAATATTTTTTAAAAAAAATAGAGGCAGGAGGATCAGAAGTTCAAGGTCATCTTTAGCTACATAGCAGTTTTGAGGACAGCCTGGGCTACATGAGACCCTATCTCAAACAAACAAACAGGGTAAGTTGGTCGAATGCAGGAGAATTCAGAGACTAAACCCAGTGCTGGGGACAGACTGAACATGGAAGCCTGAGAGGAAATGTCCTACTTCTGGGGTTCACAGGCCCCTGGACCTCAAAGTTTTGGTCCTCTGTCCCAGATACGAGGAGAAAACAGATGATGCACAACACAGTGACTGACCCTGGGCCTCAGTTTTGCACTTTGCACTGGGGACAACAGTCCTGCCTCAGAGCCACCAGGGTTCCTGAGGAAGGATGAGGCTGGACTGTGCAATGAAGGTGCTCGGTGCATGGAAGTGAAGTGACTGGCAGCTGGCCACCACCTCACTCAGTGTCCCCCAGTGTCCACAGGAAGTTCACCAAGGAGGGAAGAGGAAGTGATCAAGTTAAAGACCTCCATGCTCAGAGACCTGGAAGCTCGTGTCCACCTTACACGAGTGTATATTTTATATTTTTATTTACAAATTTGCAAGTAGAGAGAGATAGAGAGAACAGAGACAGACAGAGAGAATGAGTGTACCAGGGCCTTCAGCCATTGCAAACGAACTCCAGATGTATGCACCACTTTGTGCATCTGGCTTTACATGGGTACTGGAGAATCGAACCAGGGTCGTTAGGCTTTGCAGGCAAGCGTCTTAACCGCCAAACCATCTCTCTAGCCCCCATGAGTGTTTATAACAGCAACAAGAATAGTGACCATGAACTGGAGACAACCCAGATGCCCACTCACTGAGGAATGATAAACATTCTCTTGTATGCCTACCCAATGAAATACTACTTAGCCATAAACAGGAACGAAGCTGAGACGCACCAACCATCACAATGAGAACCGTGAAAACTTGATTGTGGGAAGAGTCAGGTGTGCTGGCCCATACATTTAATCTTAGCACTTGGGAGTCGGAAGTAGGAGGATCGCTGTAAGTTCGAGGTCAGGCTGGGCTACAGAGTGAGTGCCAGGTCAGCCTAGGCTAGAGTGAAACCCTGTCTTAAAATGATGGCCCCCTCAAAGAAAACAAAAAAAGGGGGGCTGGGGAAATGGCTCAATGGTTAAAGGCACTTGCTTACAAAATCTGCCAACCTGAGTTCAGTTTTCCAGCACCCATGCAAAGCTGATACAGAAAGTGTTGGCATTCATCGATAGCGGCAAGAGACCTTGATGCTACCCCTGAATAAGTGCAAATAAATAATAATTAAAAATAAAAAAAGCAAAGGGGGGGTTGCAATGTTCCACTTTGTGCATCTGGCTTTATGTGGGTACTGTAGAATTGAACCTGGGTCATCGGGTTTTGCAAGCAAGCACCTTTAACTGCTGAGCCCACAATGATACTTTGAAAATCCACCTCCCCACCCTGAGACCCTGCTCAGCACCTGGCAAGTGAGTGCTGACTGCCCTGGAGGCAGGAGCTCTGGAGTGCTGAGCAGGTGGCTGTGACCACAACCCCCTCGCCAGCTGGAGGATCCCTTCACACGCAGGTGGCCGACTGCTATGGCCGCCCCGCTCTCCTGACTAAGCTTTGGCTGGAGTCAAACAGCATGCTGACAAATCCCTGCCTAGAGCCTTTGCTGAGTATGCCAATGCATCATCCACGTGCCAAGATGGGCTGTTACGTCATCTTAAGGGACCTGGTGACCCCTTTTTGAACTCAGCAGGCAGCGGAGGGGATCATGGCACCCACAGTGTGGTTAGCTAGGAATTGCATCCCAAACAGTAAGAACAGCTAAGTAAGGCTAAGGGTAGGCAGAACCCAAGGAATTCAACCTGTATGGGGCTGGAAACTACATGTCACCCCAGTTTGCACACTGCTTGCCTTATCTGGGATTTTCAGGTGTGCCTGTGTGAGGGCCCTGCATGGACCAGATGGTAAGATGGGACATCATCCCAGACCCACCATCAACCCTCAGTAGGACCCTAACCCACTCCTGGCCTGTAGTACCCCCTTCATGTTCTTAGAAGCCTCAATCTCCCCAGGTCCTGGTGCTTTCCTTCTCTACCTCCCCGCCCCTCCTACAAGGAAGACATAGACATGGGGACAGGCCTGTGCCAACAAGAGAGGCTCCCTGCAGCCCACGTTAGATTTACAAAGGCACCAAACACCCAGGTGTGGCAGACAGCTGGCTTCTGAAGGCCAGGTGGCTCCCTTGTGCATTACCCCGAAATACTCAGGAGCTCCCTGTACATCACCCCAAAACACTCCAGGAGCTCCCTGTACAGCACCCCGAAACACTCTAGGAACTCCCTGTATATCACCCCACAATCACCCCAAAACACTCCAGGACTAGACAGATAAGGAAAAGTAGGTAGGTGGTTGTGGTAGTAGGTAGATAGGTGGCTCTAATCTAACCTAAGGTGGTGAAGAGGGTGACTCCACTTCCTCCTCCTTCTCCCTGGCTAACCTCCTGATGGTGGGTGGACTCTCTAGGTGGGCTCTCTGGAACCTGCACAGTACTGGCGGCATCATGGACCAACCAGCGCCTTCCCCTTCATTTAAGCTGACCAATCGTGGACTCTGGATGGGCAGACTTCCCTCATTCCATGAAAGTCCAGCTCCCACTGGGCTGTAGATTTCTCAGCTCTGGAATCCCCTCCTCCCTGAGGAGTCTGCTTTCTCTGCTTTCTTTTCCTCTTACTTTAAAGTAAACTTTGTTCTTTTCAACCTTTTCCTGCCTTTTAATTCTTTAAACGGCAGAGAAAATGAACTGGACACCCCGAGACAGCATCAACCTTTAGAGGATTCAGGCAGGCTCCCAGAGGCCCCAGCAAGGTCTAGCCACACTAGACATCTGCCCTCACCTGTTCTGACATCTCAGTCTGGGGTCAGAGAGCACCAGCTCTTGGCCAAGCCTCCAACCCAATCAAAGAATGAGCACACTCCCTAAAATGCTGCAGCCTATGGTCCACTGGGCTGGGGAAGCAGAGGTAGGAAGAAAGGAGGCAGGAAAGGGGGGCTCCATTTCTGGGGGGGTGGCTGTGGGGACAGCCAAGGAGTAGGGTCAATCTATCCTCGGGGGACATCATTGCAAGATACAGCTGATGGTCTCCAGAGCTCACTGGCAAGCCAGTCTAGCTAAATTAGCGAGCTCTAAGCCAATGGGAGATGCTGTTCCAAAAATGATGGAGAGCATTCCTGAGGATGACACTAGAAGGTGTCCTCTGGCCTCCACATTCCTCCAGGCTGCTTGGCTGGGCACAGGCATGGGTACCTCTTCTAGATCATTTGTGCAAAGACCCCCAGTTCCCAAACAGGCCTGGGAGCCACCATGGAAGCTGCCTGAACCCCAGACCCCAAAGCCATGGGTGGGGGAGTTGCTTGCATAAATGCCCTCTCCCCAGGCCCACTAAGCTGCCAAGTCTGTCTGGGAAAGTTGGCTCACAGTCTCATGTACCCTAAAACCAGCCTGACCCCCAGGCCACCTTCTCCATACTGCCCACAGTTCCTAGTTCCTGCCCTGCAGAACCGCTGGTCGGGGTTCTGAATATTCGTACTCACAGTGCCTCCACTGAAAACCCATGATGACAATATAGAAACAAGTCACTTGCAGATATAGTTAGTAAAGTTCAGGAGCCGAGGGTCATAGCTCAGCGATGGAGTGCTTGCTTAGCATGGAGAAGACCCTGGGTTTTATCACCAGCACCGCAGATCAAACAACCCAAAAAACCTGGGTCTCATGGCACAAGTTTGTTATGTCATCTTGGGACACTGAGGCAGAAAGATCACAAGTTCAAGTCCATATATAGGGAGTTCAAATCCAGCCCTGGGCAACTTAGTGAGACCCTGTCCAAAATTAAAAAGTAAAAAGAGGGCTGAGAGAGATGACTCAATGGTTAAAGGCGCTTGCTTGCAAAGCCTGATGACCCAGGTTCAATTCCCTAGTACCCATGTAAAGCCAGTTACACAAAGTGGCGCGTGCATCTGGAGTTTATTTACAGTGGCAAGAGGCCTTGGGGCGTCATTGTCATTCTCCCTCTCTCTGCTTACAAATAAATAATAAGTAAAAAAATTTAAATCAGTAAAAAGAAGACCAAGGATGTAGCTAGCAGTACAGTGCTTACCAAGCATGTGGATACCCTTGATTCAATCCCCAGCACCACAGCAAAACCAAACAGACACCAACAAAAGTGAGTTCATGCTGGAGCAGGAGCCTGGAATGCCGCCTAACTGACATGTCAACCAGGAAGAGAACTCAGCACGGAGAATCACAGGAAAAACACCGATGCTGATGCCGATGGAGGCAGAGGGTAGAACCATGTGGAATGCTGGCCACCATCAGCAGCCAGAAGCATCGGGAAGGAGCTTCCCCCATCCCCACCCCCAGGAGCCTTTGGAGGGAACAAGATCTGGCAATACCTTCATTTTGGACTTCTGGCCTACGTACACAAAGGAACAGGTTTCCCTCCAGTTTGTGGTGGATTCTAACAGCCAAAGGAGACCTATTCATTCACCGGAAGCCATAGCTCTGGCCTGGACCCCTCTTTACACGCACACTCACTCCCAGGACACACCAGGCAATGTCTAGGGATGACTTTGGTTGTCACATACGGGCATGTGACCAGCAGTGGGTCAAGGCCAAGGATGTCATTTGACATCCCAAATACCCAGGACAGGCCTCCAACGAGGAAGCACCCATTGCTGAACATCAGTAACCCTGAGTGGTTTAAGCAGGGGCTTGACCTTGAACTTCTGATCCTCCTGCCTCCGTCTCCCGAGTCCTGGGAATCCATACGTGCACCATACTACCTGGTTATGTGGTGCTGGGGATCAAGCCCAGGGTTTCATGCATAATATGCAAGTACTCTGCCCACAGAGCCATATCTCCAGCACCCCTAGCTCCATTTTAAGCCACACCCACTGAAGTAGGAGACCCCATTGCCCATAACTGGACCGAGGTAGCCTTTGGTGCTGAGGGAACAGTCGTGTGGAGGATGGCCCCACTGCGCAAGGTGGGCAGGGGCTGGGTGTCCCTGGGTGTGGGTCTATGTGCTGAGGGGTCCAGGGCATGTGAAGAGGACCATAGCATGGACCTCCGCTGTGTCCAGGCTCACTGGTGTGCCACAGAGGGAGAGCAGGCTGGTAGCAGGAGTCCGTGAGGCCCCCTCCCTGCTGGCACCATTCCTGGCAGGTGGTCTGTCTACCAGATGGCCGTGTGCCACGTGTCGGGATAAAATCGCTATGAAAAATTCACTGGGCTTTATTTCTCTCCTTTTAGGTTCTGTTTGGACTCTCTGCTTCCTCCTGGAGAAACTAACAAACCACGATATCTACACGGCTTAATTGTCTCTAATTAAAAGATGCATCAGCTGGGCCGCCAGGGTTTCTCCATCGGCAGCTGCAGGGGGAACAGGGCGCTCTCTGTGACAGCCCAAGAAATCCCAACTGGGTCATCTGTGGGTCACCGACAGGATCAGTCTGGAACCCTGTTGGGCAGCATCAAGGGGAACCCAGGAGGCAATAGGGTGAAGGCCATAAAGCAGGCGCTGGGACTTGAGAGGGTGAAGGAGATGCAAACAGCAGGGGTTGGACATGAAGGACTGTACCAAAACTCAGAGTCCACACAAGCTCACCACCCCTACAGGCTAACCCTCTGCCAGCCCTGACCCCAGAATTCACAGAGCCACATTCCTCCAGGGACACCCCACCCACCCAGATAGGGGTCAGCTGAGGAGTGCTAATGCCCCTGATCCAGGCACACTTCCAAATCTTCCCGGCTGTGAGGGGTGGGCATTGTGTTCCAGCATGCCCCGGGTGTCTGGTGCACACATACCTGGCCAGCTGGAGCTACTGATCTTTCCAGCAAGGGGGGGGGGCAACCGACAGCTGGCTGCATGAGGCTCCTGCAGAGGGAGAACTGGAGACCTTCAGTCTAGGCATCACAGGCCTGGGGAGAGTCAGAAGAGTCCCAGGCTTATGGCCACCACTGTCAGGGACCTCGGTGAAGACAAGGGACTCTGACTGGCTGAAAAGTTCATCATTCTACCCCATCACCCACCACAGGCATCCCTCATTTTCTGCTGATGGGTGGCTGGTTGTTATTTCAGCCTGGAGAGAGGCATCCCACTGACCAGATCAACTAACTTCTCCAGACTGATGAGATGCTGTCCCCAGAGCCAGGTCTATATTCTCTCAGCTGTCCACACAGTCCTGAGGCCCTTGGAGTCCACTGAACCGTTAGCTGGGACTGTAAATCATGACCTATTTAAAAAGTATTTAAGGGGAATATATACACAGATGACACAGTGGACTAGGGCAAAAGGAACATGTGACCACAAACCCCCTTAAAACAGCAGAAATCCATTCTCTCAGCTTCCAGAGTCCAGAAGTCTGATGTCAGCACGCAGCAGGGGGCACTGGCTCCAGAGCTCTGGGGAGGCTCCTCCTGTCTCTTTCAGCCAGCCTCCATGGCCACGTGGCTTCCCCGTGTCTGTCTCTTACAAGGGCACTTGTCAGAGGACCTGAGGCTCATCCTAAGCCAGGATGACTTCACCTCACAGTTCTTCATCCAAACCATCTGCAAAGACCCTATTTCCAAACAAGGCTACAATCCTGAGACTCTTGGTTGACAAGAATTTGTGCGGCGGTGCCAACAGTCTGCACTGCCCCAGCTCACCAGGCTCCTGGTGCTCCACTTTTCCTCCAGAACTCACACCGTGAGACAAAACGATCTGTCTGTGTCTCTCTAGAGGGGGAGTCAGGTCTTCTCTGCAAAGCTCTCCACAGAGGGGCCTCCCACGGGCTCCAGGAGAAACCCACCCAGCTGACCACCATGGAGTCTGTATCCTCGTTTCCTTCCCTCCCCCCATCTCTGTGGTCCTAGGATCCCTGGGCACAGAGGCACTGGAGACTCTACAGGTGAGAGATTCCTACCATGAGGACCCCTGTCAAGGACTGAGGTGGGTGGTGGCTTTCAGGAGGTAGCCAGGATGACCCTGGAAGGGAAACAGGAGATGAGAGAGAGAGAGAGAAAGAGAGAGAACTGACACAGCTCAGGCAGATTTGTGACTCATCCAAACCAGCACACCTAGTCACTGGGTAGAGACACAGACACAGACCAGTAATCTCACGGATCCAGGACCCTGTGACCCTGCAAGCTGACCCCAACTCAGTCCTGCTTTTTGCTTGTCCCTCCCTGCCCCCCCTCTGTCCCTTCTTCCCTCCCTCCCTTCCCTCCTTTCTTCCTTCTTTCCTTTGAGTATCTGAGGTCTTCATCTTGCAAGCCTTGACATGGTTGTTTGTCTGGTTTAGATA
>PVHP010042641.1:0-14892 GCA_004024765.1 Zapus hudsonius
TGGGGTGGCCCGGGAGCAGGAAGTGCCCGGATGGGGAAGCCGCGGAGCCGCGGAGAAGGGAGCGGCTCAGCCGGCAGGCGCAGGTCCTGCCAGCTGGCGTTTTTGCACTCACTGCCTCCGATGCGTCCCTGAGGTAGATTCAGGTTTCAGTCAGAAGACTCTGTCGCTGGAAGGCTACCGGAGACGAGAACCTGGGTATTTCTTGTTTCCCCGGCCTCTAGCACAGCTAAAAACCCTAACCTCTGTTCCCCCGGGGACACTGCGTGGCCTCTAGTTCGCCATCATGAACCGGAATCAAATTATATTTTTAGAATCTGTGTTTCTCTTGTTCAATCTCAGTAAAAAAAAATGATTTAACAGAAGTGTAAGCTTTCAGAGCTCCAAGATTTGATTAAGAATAGAACTAGACACATAATGGAGGGAAAATATAGAAAAAAATTTAGGAATGCAAATGTTAGTTAAATTTGGAAATCAAAATTTGAATTAAATATTAAACACACCAAAAGTTTTTTTTTTATCCTAATAGCTTTTAGCATCAGGATAGCATTCCACATTAGACAATCTATTTAATTTTTTAAAATCTTTTTTCATTATTTTTAAAACTTTATTATCAATATCAGACACAGTGTATGAGCAAATCTTATGGCAGTGCCCACCTTTCCCTTCTCCCTATCTCCAACCCACTGTGGGCCTTTCTTGTTGGGATTACTGGATCAGTCCATTGACTTTTAAATCCAAGCTGAAAGAAAAAAAATATTTTTTGATTGTTCTAACAAATTGATTAAAAAATCAACTTTTTTTTGCCACTGTCAATGGAACTTTATTAATCCTATGCTATGTAAACAGTAGAGACAAAATCAAGTAAGAAGTTTTAAGCCAAATTGTAACTCAATGGTGATATATTTTCAACAAATAAATCTGTGAGCAATTTCCTCTTGATGCGAACATCATGGAGTATATTTACACAGACATAAAATATATATCCAGTTTCACTTTTGGACAATGTGAGGTGTGTGTGTGTGTGTGTGTGTGTGTGTGTGTGTGTGTGTGTGTGTGTTGGATATTAGTCCCACAGAACTTATTTATCACATCACCGAAATACCTTACAATCAATATCTATTTCTCCTACCTCAGCCCTTAGAAACTAGTAGTCTATTGTTTCTTTGGCTTTCTGACTTTAATTTTCACATGTAATCCAAACCAATATGATCTATCTCTTCATTTCTTCAATCCTTCCTTTTTTCTTTCTTCTTTATCTCTCTCTCTCCCTCTCTCTTTCTGTCTCATTACACATAGAAAAATTTCTATTGGTTCCTTCACAGAAGACTGAATACCTTTTTCTTTGATGATGTGTGTGCATTATTAGCCTTTGATCATTTAATTGTTGAGCCATGTAATAATGTTTTCTGTGTTCTGGTTCTATAAAGGATTTCCAGAGTTGGAGATTCCACTTTAACATGTTGACTTCTTTTTGTTCACCATTATGCCGGGAATTCAGAAAGCTAGGTCACATCTTAATTGTGTTTTCAATATTTTGAGTAAGTTCACACTTTTTCCACAAATATACCAACTAATATCCCCATCCCCATCCAACCCCAGAAAGTGATTTATTGATTTTTGATAATTTGTACGGGTAGGAGCAGAAAACATGTATTATTGGTTTGGTTTTGATAAACATATTCCTCACTAACAGTGCTGGTGGGGATTTTACAATGTATGTGTTGGTCATTGTGTGATTTCTTTAGAGAAATTTTTGTTATGCTCCTTGGACAGGGTTTGGGCAAGTGTGTGTGTGTGTGTGTGTGTGTGTGTGTGTGTGTGTGTGTGTGTGTCTATTTTTTTGTGTGTGTATTGAAACCAGATCCCCTTCCCTCCTTTCTATTCTTTGTTTGAGAAAGAGACAAAGAGGGAATTACCAGAGGAGAGAGAGAGAGAGAGAGAGAGAGAGAGAGAGAGAGAGAGAGAGAGAGAGAAAGAGAGAATGGGTCTACCATTCCTCATGCCACTGCAAGTGAACTCCATATCTATGCACCTCTTGGTTCCTCGTACTTCATCTGGATACTAGGATCTGAACAAGCTTGCCGGCTTGGCAAGCAATTGCCTTTAAACAGTGAGACATCTCCCAAGTTTTTCTCTCTTTTTTTCTTGATTTTTTTTCAAGGTAAGATCTAACTTTAGCCCAGGTTGACCTGGAATTCATTATTTAGTGTCACAGAGGTCACACTCAATGAGAACTCAGTGCTGGAATTAAAGGTGTGCCCTTCCAAGATCAACTAGCAACCACTCCTTTCCCTTTTCTTTGTCTTCATTTTCTCTTGGATTGAGTGAGTCATCATATATGTTTTAAAGCACCAACCTGTTATCGAAAGAATAATTTTGAAATATTTTCTCTTCCTCAACAGTCTATCCTTTCAATCTGCTTGATTATTGTTTCCTTCGCAGTGCCAAAACATTTTTGATTTGAAGTAGTCCACTTTAACTCTGTTTTGAAGTCATCCAGAAGAATCTGATGAGATAAATGCAAAGGAATTTTCCTCATGATATTTGTAACAATTTTATATATTACATTTATCTTAAGACATTTTGATTTAATTTGTGTTAGTCTTATAAGATATTGACACAGTTTCACTGCTTTACCAGTGGAATTTAAATTTTCATAGCACTATTTATTGAGGGTATGATCATCTGTTTGGTAGTCTTGCAAAACTCATCAAATATTTCTCATGTTATGTGATTAATTTCCTGAGTTGATGTGTCCATAGTTGTGTTGAATCATAGCAATGGTGATGATATGCTTAAAACCTGGGCTGGAGAGATGGCTCAGTCCCCTCCCTGAGGATATATAAGTAGTGAGAAATTGTTGGAAGAGAGAGAAGATCCTTGGTAGTGTATCTACACAAAGTTACCCATCTTCTATAAGTAAAGCTTCACCTATGCTTCTGTAAGTAACCCGACTGATTTTCTTGATTCATAGATCTGTCAGTGATCTTTCTATCTGAATAAATAGAAATAGACTCCCTCAGAATAGTCAATCAACACTTAGTGAACAAACAGGGGCATGATAGAAGTAACTATGTTTTGTGTAGGAACATGCAACCAAGCTGAGTCATTTGATGGAGGAACATCACAGACAAAGTACCAATATGATTGTCCTCACCTTGTGTTTTTGAGAATTATGCCTTCTTCCTAAAAGGACAGTTGTTTATTCCCTGCTATGAGAAATAAGATATGCCACTGTGACAGTGCCAAATGCAAGAGGAGTGTTTGAGAGGTAGATTTCACAGTGATTATCATCTTCTATGTGGTCAGGAGTGGAACACTTTCATGTAAATATGGGCCAATCTACATGGCTGATAGACTAGAGAATACATGCAATTGCAGAAGTCACATATATGGGACAGCAATACAGTTATGCAGACACTTGAATAGTCTCTGCTATGGGTAATAAAATATGCAGCTGAAGCTATGCTCTGTACCCAGAAAATTATTGTCTATGGAAAGAAAACATACAATGAGAATATATATATATATATATATATATATATATATATATATATATATATAGAGAGAGAGAGAGAGAGAGAGAGAGAGAGAGAGAGAGAAAGAGAGAGAGAGATACTGATATAGTGATGTTGGCTTCTCATTTTTATGGCTAGCAAGCCATAAGAGACACAGAGTTTCAATTTTATTTGTGCTAAAAGTCCTTCCTAGGGAGACAAAAACTTGGAACCCATGGGAAGAATTAGACAGTGAGGAGGAAGAGAATGAGGTAGATGTGGTTGAAGATATCTGTTTGGTCCAAGTTTGAAAACAGAGGAAGGGCAAATCCATGACTTGACATGCACATTGTGGCCTGAATAATCAGCTAGTAAGGGGACTATGATAACAGGGAATAAGAAGCAAATAGTTAAAGGACCTTAAACTGCCTGGCTTATGAGGCTGTGTCATGGGTGTGGTAGAGATCTGTGGAGACTGTGGAAGCTGAGAAGCTGAGCAACATCACTTTTCAATCCTCCTTGAGACAAAGACTGTACATCTGAAGCAACATGGAGGACATCAATCCCTGATGGGCTGGCTCATAAGAGTATTGGGGAATCTTGTTCATTGCTGACTCAAGTCTCTGTGAACATCAGAGAATTGAAGGATAATTTTAAAAGCATAGGCAACAGTGAGTGATCTGAGTACTAGAGAGGAGCTGTTGCTGATGCCCATGTTGCTGGGACAGATACTCCCAAGTTCATAGGGGATATAGGAAAAATAATTAAAAGAAGGACCTTGAGACAAGCACATACATGAACCTTTAGTGGTGTTTCTGTGCTCTCTGGTGGGACATGATCTTTATGACATGAGAGGTGCCCTGGCAGGCCTTAATGGAGATGCTTAGACAGACACATAAATCTGTTTGTTTCAGCAATAAAGCAGTCAAGAGGAGTTGAAAAATATTAAAAGCAGACAATCAGCTTGTAGAGGTCAGTTGAAATCAAATATGAGAAGATTTGTGTTGAGCCCTAGTTCCTAGGATAGAAAAATAATTGACAGGAAACCAATTTTAGTGCTTGGGAGACTTGACCTTACAACTTGATCAGTGAAGGTATAAATGACAGTGATTGTTGTCCAGTTCTGGGCTTGAGAAAGAGGAGACTAGAAATGGGAAACTGTTTCTTAGATATAAAAATTTCTTTAATGCCATGGAAAAATGGTGGAATATCCAAAATAAAAAGGTGAGAAGAAAACAGAGAGAGAGGGAGAATGAAATGTAGAACCCTGAGTAAGGGAAGGAGGGAGTGTTAAGAGTATGGAAGGAAGACAGGGGAACTGCAATGATGTCTGGAGAGGCTTTTTGTGATGTGCCTGAGGGGTACGGACTTGCAGAAAGTGGCACTCCATCATCTTGGCTCAAGGATGGTCAATTGCCAATGTAGTAGGTAATTTCAAAATCTTAGACTAATTCTGAGCTTGGCTGATGGGAGGAAGGAGAGGAGAGGGAATGAGGCAACAACTCTCTTGAATGCTTAAAAAGGGCAAGTGAAAAAGATTAAGCTATGTCAGTGGGCAAAATTGTTTGCCCAATCCAGAACCCTTTCAGATTCCTGATATTGTCATCAGAGGGGAGCAGACATCAACTCAAAACAGACCCAAAACCCGGTGAGGCCTAGGGTGGCATCATGGACCCAAGCAGATCATGATGTCAGAGACAGTTTGTGGATTTAAAACTCCCATGTCAGCAGCACTAGGGGATACAATTTAAAAGGCTTTATCTGAGACTTCATTCTACTTTTCCAGCAGAGGACTCAAAGGATGGTATGGAAACAGCTTTGTAAACAAATTAACTCATAGACAGGATTTCCTTTCATTAGTGGAACAGCTCTAAGTGCTTATTCTCTTCACAAATATTAGCTAAAAATCTTGTGTTTGGGGGGTGGGGGAGGACAACCAGGAAAACTTCCCCATGAAACAAAACTCCATAACCATTTGATTCATACCAAGATGACTGAGTGAGGGCATGTGAGCAGGGTTTGGCTACTGCTTCTGTTGATTGTGGTCCAAAACTTTGAAGCACTGCTTGGCTTCCCCTTCCTTACTCAGAGATCTCACCATTCAGACATAACAGACTTGGAAAATGCTAGCTGGGTTGAGTCTTGCCTTCACTCAGTCATCTAATGACATATTTTAAAGTGATATGCAACAACATAAACAAAATTAAAAAGTACACTGATATCATCAAAGCTCAACTAATATTTTATTCCATGAACTTCAAGTGGCATGTCTTATAAGAAGCAGAAATTGATTGCAAATCATTATTGAGGTTAGGCAGAAATAACTAATAAATTTAAGTTGATTATACCTTTCATGTGTGAGCATCCTCTGAGGAGAACATGCATGAATATCTGCTTGGTTCTGTCATTATTTTAGTAGACATGATGAAAGAAATCTTGCTAGTATTGAATGTGAGGTCACCAATATTCAATGTATAATTCAAGCATTTTTATATCTGAATCTCTTGATCTTATGTATGGTTATTACATAATTATTAAAGAAAACTCAATATAGTAACACTTACCAAGGTTCAATGTTCTTGATTATGAAACAACTGGACAATGTTAATTTATATTGAATCTCCAAAGTATTCATTTTACTTATTTATCATGTTTTTGTAGTAGTTATTTTTATTGCTTCTTAGAACATGGTCTTAATATCTTGTCCAGTGTAACCTAACATTCCCATGTTAAAATGATTCTCTTTCTTATTCTATCCTCTAAATTTCAGAAATTATGGATGTGTTCAGTCTGGGCATTGTGATTATGCAATTATTAAAATTTAAATGTAGATGTACATATAAACATGCACCAGTACAGGATAATCTGAGATCAAATAAAGTCAGA
Organism: Zapus hudsonius; assembly: GCA_004024765.1. Classification (NCBI taxonomy): domain Eukaryota; kingdom Metazoa; phylum Chordata; class Mammalia; order Rodentia; family Dipodidae; genus Zapus; species Zapus hudsonius. The sequence continues at coordinate 6,384 of PVHP010042641.1, forward strand.
CTTATAATTTAAATGTTTGCTAGTCATGCTCTACTCTTTCCTGAGGTATCATTTCCAGTGAAGGGGTTTCTGGATGAGTCAATTAAGATAGTCTCCATCAGTGCAAACCCTGCACATCCACTGAAAAGTGCTGAGAAATTTAAAAAAATAGAAAACAGGAAATAAATTACCTCTAATTATACTGGTATCTTAAATCAATCAATAGTGAAGACAATTCAGTAAAGTAAAAGGAATTTCTTGAAAATAAAATGATGCATGGCAGCTATAATCTCATTCTCTATTATTCCACATGGAGATATGTTGGCATATTCTTTTACCAGATATATGTTTTTACAATGACAATTAAGATTTTGAAAGTGTTCCTGGAATGACAGTGAAATAAGATTAACTGATCTTAAATTATTTTAATGGAAATAAGCAAGATATTGTAAATAAATTATGTTCCCTTTCATATTCCACATAACACGTTACCAGATGTCACCATTACAAAAAGTAGTACAGAAAAATTGAATATATAAACCATGTTTAGAAAAGAATCAGACTGACCAATATTTGCAATAAAATCTATCAGAAGAAGCAGTTGAAAGAGTACATATTTATCACATCTGTGCTATATTTCATTGCTTCATAAATATCCAGCATAGAACATTCATATGGAATATACATCAGTATATTAAATTACATAAAATATATAAAAATATTTGAGAAGAGAAGTTTCATGGAAAAAACTATAGAAATTGAATAATAAAGGATGTTTAAAAAGTTGAAGCACATGTACATTGTAAATTAATATGTAACTGAAGTAAAAACTAATTATATTGAAGTTTCTGTTGCTGAAAAATAATAAAACTATGAGAATTTTAATTATTGTGTATGAAGTATTAAAAATAACATGCTGGTTCATTACAATTGCCTATCCTCTGGGAATATGCTTGTAACCTCAACAGTAGGGAGGTGAATTCAGGTGGTTGGATCAGGCAGGAATTCAAGTTCATCATCTATTGTATAGTATAGTTGGAGACCAGCCTTAACTATATGAGACCTTGCCTACAAAACACAGAAATAAAACAAAATAATTAATTAAAAGGAAAAGATAGAAATATTTTCATTGTCCATGAAGAAGACCTTTCAATTTCTCCCTATACAAGTTTTAAATATGTTTGTTCTCAAAATGACATAGATGATAGATAGATAGATAGATGATAGATAGATAGATAGAGAGATAAAAATAATAGATATGATAGATAAGTAAATAGACAAATGATAATTAGAAAGATTTTCATTGGCCATGAAAAAGACCTTTCAATTTCTCCCTATACAAGTTTTAAATATGTTTGTTCTCAAAATGACATAGATGATAGATAGATAGATGATAGATAGATGATAGATAGATAGATATAGAGATAAAAATAATAGATATGATAGATAAGTAAATAGACAAATGATAATTAGAAAGATGACAGAAAGAGGTAGATGGACAGATAGATCATGAAAAGATGTGATTGATTTGAATTCATAATTTTGGATGACATCAAAGACTATCACATTGAATAAAAGGAGATACTTTATTCACCTGCTTTTCTCTATGTGGCAAAGACGCATAAATTGTTGACAAATATGATTAGGTCATTTGGAAGGACAATTAAAAAGTGCTTGAGAATTTTCCATAATGATTTTCATAGTAGCTGTACTAGTTTACACTCCATCATAAATGAATAATTGTTTCTCTGCCCACAGCATCACCAGCATTTGTTGTCATTAGTTTTGAGTTTAGCCATTCTGATTGTGGTGAGATAAAAATCTCAAGGTGATTTTCATTTGCCTTTGTCTTATAGCTGAGGATGTTGAACTTTTTTTTTATTGTGTATTGGGCACTTGTGTTTCTTCTTTTGTGAATTGTCTGTTTATTTCATTAGCTCATTGTGATGGTTAGGTTTTGTTGTCAACTTGATCTTTTAAATTATCTTGGGTGAGTCTTTGATATCACAGGAAAAAAGTCCTCTCAGTAGGGGGCAGGATATAAAGAAACTCAGGGAAACTAGAAATGAACATCCTCTTTCTGGGAGGGCATTGCAAGAAGGAAATTCCAGAGACTAAGGTAGCCAAAAAGTCTGGGATAGGGTCAAGACTCCACCTTAAGGCTATACAAAGGGGGAAGAAATCTCTTTGCACACCCCTCTCCAGTCTGTTTGCTGTTCTGTGTGTGGGGTGTTTGTGATGGGTTTCTATCTCTTCTTGGACCTATGAAAGAAGCCAGTCTCTTTCACCATTATGGAAATCCCCTTGAATTTGTACACATTCAATAAATCCTATCCATCCAAAAATTGTGCCTCTTTTTGAGATTCATACTAGCAGTGTGTGACTATGACAGTCTGGTACCAGGACCTGGGGTGATATTGCTGAGATAAGCCCGACTGTGTGGATTTGGATCTTCAGGAACTTGAGTGATGGAGGAATGGACATGGATTTTGTAGTTACAACTGAAGATGCCTTCCAGACAGGAAAGTTTAAATTTTCTGGACTTTTCTGGTGAGAATTTGAAAATGCTAAGTGCAAAGAGAATTCTATTTGGAGTCTTGGCATATGAACTTTCTAAAGGGAGAGACTTCAGATAATTTTGGATTTGCATTACTGGAATAAAGGATGGCTGTATCCTACTGCCCATGCCAAGAGAGCTTGATTAAGTTTGAATTCTAAAAATGGACTGTTGTTTTTGGCTAATAATATAGAAATGAGAATTTAAGATTATGGTTGAAAAAACTCAAAACAAGTTTAACTTACTGGCACAGAGACTGGCTTTAAGTTAGTGAAGCTGCTATTATCAACACATTCATAATCCTACAGACGATAGCCTAACTGTTCTACATGGTGTTGGGTTTATCTCTGCCTGAGGTGTTTCCACCCATGAAGGACTGAATGATAAACTGTGCAAACTCTATTGAAATGAAACAGCTGAAAGGAAGGAACTCACTCTTCAAGGTTACAATTTATATTGTCTCTGAATTAAGAACATGGCTGTGTCCTGCATACCTGGTATTGCTTTTGGAAGCATGAGAAATGCATGTGTGGAGTGGGTCATGAGCTGCACATGTTTTGAGGATGCACTGCTGAGATCTTGTATATGGAGCAGGGTGTGAAGTTCCTGATTGGCAAGTGAAGCCATTGGGACAGTGGTTTGCAATGGAAACCAAAAGATAATTTAGATATACTAGGACTATATAAGGGCTACCATGGAACGTTGTTGGCTCTGGATGGAAGTTCTTCCCAGCTACTCAGCCAAGCTCGAGGGATGGAATTTGGAAAATCTGAAGACTATCAGTAACTGGTTGTGATACCAGACATTAACTGCTGATGTTTGATGTTTGTCTAATGGTTGTTGAGTTTGTATTGGTCCAGTCTCTCCTTATAATGCCTCATAGGGGTTGCAAGTTTTCTCTGTTCAATCATATGTTAAAAAACATGTGCCAGGCATGGTGGCGCACGCCTTTAATCCCAGCACTCGGGAGGCAGACGTAGGAGGAACACCATGAGTTCTAGGCCACCCTGAGATTACAGAATGAATTCCAGGTCAGCCTGGGCTAGAGCGAGACCCTACCTCGAAAAAACAAAAAAAAAAAAAAAAAAAAAAACCAAAAAAAAAAAACCATGTGACTTGTTTTGATTTTATAGAACTCACAGGTAAGATACCTTGCCTTGTGTTGGGGGGATGGTGTGTTTCCGTTTGTAAGTGGGATATCTCTATCATGTTAGGCACAGTAATGATGTTGTTACTGTTTTCATCTGGAAATTAATTATGATATAAGGAGATATTTCAAGATGACAAGGGATGGACTTGTGATGATTAGGTTTTGATATCAGCTTGATCTTTTCAATTGTCTTGGGTCTTTGATGATGTTCATAGGAAAGAATTCCTCTCAGTACAGGGCAGGATATAATGAAGCTCAGGGAAGATGGAAATTAACATCACTTCCTGGGAGGGCAGTGCAGAAAGGAAATTCCAGAAACTCGGGAAGCCAACAAGTCTGGGATATGGTTTCAACAACACACCCTATGGCTATATAAAGGGGAAAGAAATCCCCCAACCTGTTTGCTGTTTGTGTGTGTAGTATTGGCAATGGGTTTCTCTCTGTGTTTGGATCTGTGAAAGGGGCCCAGCTTCTTTTACAATTATGGAACTTCCATTAAATCTGTGCCTTCAATAAATTCTATCCTCCCAATAACTGCCTGGTTTTCAGAGTCATCCTAGTGGTGTGTGGCTGACTAAGACACTCACTGATTGGAAGAGAGTTGGGTATTTACTTTTTTCTGTTTGTTTTTGAGGTAGGTTCTCACTCTAAGCTACACAGATCTGGAACTCATTCTGTTGTACCAGGTTGGCCTTGAACTCACAGTGATCCTCCTACCTCTGCCACCTGAGTGTTGGGATAAAAGATGTGTGCCACCACACTCAACCTGGTGTTAAATTTTATTAGTTATTAATATATACTGGATATTATCTACTTGTCTAAACAAAGCCTATAAAATATTATATCATTCTGTAAGGTTTCTGTTCACTATAGTGATTGGTTTGATGTGTAGAGAAACTTCAATCAACACAGGATAAGCCAGTGAGAGAGACACCAACGATTTTCGACACAAAGACCCCTAAGCTCACAACAGTAAAGCAGCCTTAATACTCATCCACCACAACTCAGGGAACTGAGTGGAAGAGGGGGTGGAAAGATTGTAAGAGCTGTGGTAGGGGAGATTATCCAGAGGCATGGCACCCCTCTGTAACAACATACTAAGGCCAGGAGAACCTAGCTGAATACTAGGCTATCCAGGATCCCCTGCCACAAGGACTGATCCAGACGACCCACGGAGGAGGATATCCAGCTGATTGGGGATGGGGGAGGGGGCATCGGGGAATTGGGGATAACAACTCATTGTTTGCCCACTAAATAATGTAACTCATTATGGACAATAAAAAATAAAAAAAATAATCTAATGTTTGAATAGGATGAGAGATCTGGATCTAATTTCATTCTTCTGCAAGTCATTAGCTATTTGTGCCAGCATTATCTGATGTCTTTATCTACTTTATTTTTTCATGCCATTGCCAAAAATAAAGTGGCCATAGCTGTTTGAGCTATTTCTTCATTTGGAGAATCACTAGGGTTTCTGGTTATCTCGTCTGATGGCAAAACGACAGCTCTGGGCTCAATGAGAGACATAGTCCAAGGAAACAAGAGGGTGAATGATGAAAGGTGACACCCAATGCTTTCTTATGCCCTCCACACATCTGCACACATATTTATACATCATACACACATCATATCAAGCAGACACACTACACTGCACCTACTATACACACATGCTATAAAACAATATAATCTTGTTTAACTTTAATTTTCTTCACACCAAATCTCAACATTGATTACTTCTAAAAATTTTTTTTAGAAAAATACTTTAGGGTCAGTTAACTAAAATTTCCGGAATATACTGGAAGATAAATATTGATTACAGTGTGAATATTCATGGGCCAAAAGCAAAATAAAATTTAAATAAACAAAACAATTCATTTTACTTTTCTAAAAAAATAATAATTTGATATGTCTCCATCACATATTTGACCTTGTCTTAAATTGTTCTGAAGCAGCACTGTACATCATTAGAAACCGTGCCACATTACAAATTATAAAAAAAAATGATGACAGATATCAAAGTAACTGAAAATCATTAAGAAGCAGATGACAAATATGAAAGGAATTGTCCATATGAAAGGACTAAGTTGAGTTTGGCAAATATATTAAAATTGGGCCAGTCTGACATTGTTATATATTTAACATAGAGAAAAGTAGAAAAAAAAGACACTAACTTTTCCCTTTAGCAACTGTTTTTATCATATCTTCACGTCATGACAATACTGTGCTGCCTTAATGTCTTGATTGTGAATGTTGATTCATAGTCTGCAGTTTTCTGAAGTGCAACTAAAAAGAACCAAGGTACAAGGAAGAAGAAAATCTTATAGAAATGTTGTTTTCACAAGAAGCAAGGTGATAGATTACCTCGTCCCTGCCAGTCATATCTAAGAATTTTAAATAAGCATGCCAGTGAACAGGCTTTTTCTTTAGATTTGCATTCATACCTCATTGTATATAACTTTAGTTTTTTTGAAAATTTTTTTCATATTTATTGTCAACAATTAGACACATTGCACAAACAAGTCTTATGATAGTAATCCCATTTCCCTGGTCCCTGTCCCCAATCCCCCCTGGGGGCCCTCCTCAGTGGGATTGCTGGACCAGTACATGGGATAGGGGGTTATGGATTGTGCAAGAGGTAGCCAGTTATAAAACTTTAGTTTTATGAATAGTTTGAATGAGCTGGAGTAATTATTTTATATCAGCTCAGTTTTCTTATTTGCATTTCCAGAATGTACTTGTGGGTTCCTCGCAAGAATTTTGAATATTATTGCATAATATGGTCTTACAACCTGAAAAGAGTCAATATGACACTTGGGAAATTAAAAAAGCTGTGAATATATAATAATTTAATGTCAGTGGAAAATTTTTGAATTTTTCACTAAAAAAGAATCTGCACATGAGCTGAATTTGTGATCAGTTTTGTTAACCATTCTCTCCTTAGACGTGCCTCTTCAAACATTTAATAGAAAATATAATCACCTTTGGTGGTCGCCATCCTGGAGAAAAAGTGAATCACTAACCACCTAAGGAAGTCGTTCGTGAGCTCTCTTCTGTAAAGATCAAAAAGTATGTATCACGCTCTTTTCAATATATCTGATCTAGGAGCATTTTGAAATATGAAAATAAATATAAAAAATTAAAAATTACCATGGCTAGAAAAGTATAATTTTTAGCCCGTTAATGTTTCAACATTTATGATGGAGGATGGAGGGCAAATGAATACATTTTAAAAATTAACTAATTAATGAGAATGATAAAGACATCAAAATAGAGGAGAGACTGGTCGAAAAAGAAAGGGGAATAGGAAGACATGGGGTAAGGAGATGCTTAGTGGTTACAGGCACTTGCTTGCAGAGTCTCGAAACGAGGGTTCAATTCCCCAGTATCCATGTCAAACCAGATGCACAAAGTAATACATGCATCTGGAGTTCTTTTAAGTGATAGGAGAAGCTTGCATACCCATACTCATTGTTTTTCTGCGTGCCTCTATTTATCTTTCTCTCAAATACATAAATTTAAAAAAAATAAGAGGGGTTTATGGTGATGGGTGACAACACTGGGGAGAAAATTCAGGAAAGGAAAGGTGGTTATGATAAAAAAAATTCAGTGCATTCATGAAAATTATCAATAAAACAGTTAAAAAGATTTAATGACTTTGCTTAGCATCTTGGAAAATGTAATTCTTTATGAAAATACTCAGAGACCCACCCAAATTTTCTGTGGATTATTACATAGGTTAAGTTGACAATAAACTTAACCATCGGTCATTATCATGAAATATTAGTCTATCATACAGTTTCAATCATATTAAAATTATCACACTCCAGCTTTCCCTACTTATTAATCCTCAATCTATGCATCGTTAATGGCTGTATACCTATAAACAAGTACACATCATTCTCCTGAAATTACTGAATATGAGCCTTTCTAATATGCTGCTACTTCTACCCAACAGCTCGTTTAAATTTCTCACAAGTGTGGGTTTGAAATATTTCTGTCCCCTTCATCTCTCCACTTTCTTTATTCTCTTCTCTAGCCAGGCATGCACCTTGCTCAATTTTACTTCATGCCAATTTATTGCTTTCTTTTCTCTTCTTTCTTTCTTTTCTTTTTTTTTTTTTTTTTTTTTTTTTTTTTTTTTTTTTTTTTTTTTTTTTTTTTTTTTTTTTTTTTTTTTTTTTTTTTTTTTTTTTTTTTTTTTTTTTTTTTTTTTTTTTTTTTTTTTTTTTGGTCAGAGCTCAGACTCCATGTGGGATATTTGTAGGGTATTCTTATGAATCTATTAAAGGTGTAGTGGTAATATATCCTAATAAATGTATTGTTTGGAACTACATATTATGTTGCACAAACATCATAAAGATTGCTTATATAGGTTGCCACTAGGCAGTATTGATGGAGTTCTCATTGCACATGAATTTCATCAGGGTTTAGAAGATGGTTATGTGGTACAAAATTCTGTTATATTTACTCCTAACTGCATCAGACTTCTGTTTCTTTCTTTGATTGAACTGGTAGTTGCCACAAGGACATGTTCACCTATTAATATATTTTCCAGGTACTTGGCCTAATAAAACCTTTTCCAAAACATCCCCATTGTCTATTGAAGACTAAACTTGTTATAAGGTGTTGCAGTCAGCTTTCTAGTTGCTGCGCAGAAAGAACCCAAACAAAAGTGGCTTGTAGAGGAATGGGTTTATTTGGCTTACGGACTCGAGGGGAGACTCCATCCTGGCAGGGAAAACGATGGCATGAGCAGAGGGCTGGACATCACCTCTGCCACAGCACTGCAAACAGCGGCAGGAAGGTGTGCCAAGTACTGGCAA
>PVHP010042642.1:0-14949 GCA_004024765.1 Zapus hudsonius
AAAAAAGAAGTACCTGCAAGATGAAAGCTCTAAAGAAATAAGTCTTATAATTTTTCTAGGGGAATATGAGAAAAAAATGAATTAATCACACACTGTTCTGGACACCCAGATAGTGCAGACCCATTTCTCCCACCACTGGGGTTTGCCTTCCACTGCCTGGATTTCTGAGACCTCAAACTCTTTTTATTCTTGCACTAGAGGCCTACATTTCTCCCCTTCCTCGTCTCTAAGGACATGTAAAGCAACAATAAAACATTTTTTCCTTTGTGTGTGCATGGTATATGTGTGTGGGTATGTGTGGGGGTACAAAGGTGTGCTGATGCTTAAGTGTGTTGCTGTGTATGCACTTGTATGCATGTATGTGGCAGTCACATGTGTGGGTACATAGGTATGTCTGTTCCTAAGTGTGTGTGCACCTGTGTGCATGTATGTGGAAGTCACATGTGTGGGTACATAGATATGCCAGTACATAAGTGTGTGTGCACCTGTGTGCATGTATGTGGAAGTCAGAGGTTGACACTGGATACCTTCTTCAGTTGCTGTTCAACTCATTTTTTGAGATCTCTCACTGAACTTACAGTTCACCAATTCAGATGGACTTGATAGTCAGCAAGCCCCAGCAATTCCCTGTCTCTGTCACCCCAACACTGTGATTACAGGCACACACTACCATGCCCAGAATTTTTTAAATTTGTTGTTAATAAATAGATGCATTGTATGAGCAAGTCTTGTGATTGTACCACCATTTTCCTCCTCCCTATCCCCAACCCACAGAGGACCCTCCTCAGTGGGATTGATGGACTAGTCCATGGGATATGGGGTTATGAACTATATAAGAAGTAGCCAGTATTTTTTTCTTTGTGTGTTGTTGTTGAGGGGAGCAATGTCTCTGGATATTTTCCCCCCTACCGTGGCTCTTACAATCTTTTTGCCCCCTCTTCTGCAAAGATCCCTGAGTCATGGTGGGTGAGTTTTGCTTTACTGTTGAGATCTTAAGAGTCTGTGGGTTTCTACTTTGGACTGTATTGGGTATTTTCAGTGTCTCCAGCACCCTTTCATAGGTTATCTGAATTGCTGTGGAGGAAGTTCTCTTGCTCATCTCACCACTTCCTCAGAGGTTTTGAGATGATGAGTTAGGAGTGGTTCATCTCCTGCCTGGGTGTAAGCCATCATCCCATGTCCTGTTAATGGAATTGGGTTGTACATGGTTCTTGTTGCCTTCTAAAAAGTACAAACAGCATCTTCAATGGGGAGTGAGATAAGTATAGGTTAAATGAGACAAAACTTGTTAATTGGGTGAGATTCTAATGGGTGTAGCCTCTCTCTAGACCCCTGGTTAGTAGGACTTTCCCTTTGAGGTCCAGATTGTTGGTCTCCATAAGAGTTTGCCTTGGCTCCTAGTTCCAGTTAAGGGTTCCTTGCCACTGAGAAGATCTCTTAGCCAATCAGCAAGCCTTTGATTACCTCCTAGGTTTAGTGCCACTATTGCACAGATGAACACTTTGGCTACCATCTGTCTGGGAGCTGGTTACCTTTCTGGATCCAGCAGGGTCTCTCCATGTTGTATGACAACAATCTATGGTATCTTCAGTGATAGAGTCTTATCTTTTGCTTGGGGAGAAGAACCAGCATTTTTACATGGGTGCAGGGATCAGAATTCGGGTCCTCATGTTTGGAAGGCAAGCGCTTTACCCACTGAGACATCTCCCCAGCACCAAAGCATGCCTTTTGATGTTGTTAATTCAGTAATATCCCCACTTGTTTAAAACAATGTCTATGAATAGAAGCTTTATTTGTTAGATTTTATTTGTCTGCTTGCTTGCTTATTTTGAATCCATTTAGAATTATATATGATACCACTAAGGATGAGAAACACAAGAGGAACTCAACAGCCTCCCACTGGTAGAAGTCCTATTCCTTATGACATGGCCATCGGTCATGTGCTTGGATGTCACAGCTACATCTGTACCCAAGTCATATGATTAGAGAGCTCACTGTGGACCATGGGCAAACTCTGAGTGGCACTGGTTTAGAGAAAACCAGCATGTTCTTAGCTCCACTTTGGAATTTAGTCTGCTATAATAACACAGTCACTGTCATTCTTTCATTTTTTTTTCTCTCCTGGATCCATTTATTTTTCATTTCACGACCACTAAAACATTTCTGAAGCTTTAAGACCAACAAGCCTGTTAAAATCCATCTTCTAAAATTCTTACTTAGGCAAAAACTCCTGTGGCTACTGAAAGAACCCTCCAGTGATATCTACAAAAGAATATTCCTGAATGATTATGATTCATGATTAACCAGCCAGACACGTCCAACAGGGAAAGTTGATGATACAAGCCAAAGGCTGATTAAGTACTCAGGGAGTAAAAACCCATTCCTACTGCTGAAGAAAGTACTCCGATGCAGGTTTTGTAGACAATTTGTAATTGGAACTCCATTAGCAGTATAAATGAAGATGAATCACGCTAAACAGACTTACTGAGTGTGCCAAAAGAAAGATGGCCAGGTAAGGGAGGCACACTTGCTGGAAAGCAGTCTGATTTTTTTTTTCTTGGTACTAAAAGAAATTGAAGGTGGTTTCGATTGTCCCGAGACAAATCTGTTGAGAAGGCTACTAACCAGATGGAATGAAAGTAGAGAGAAGTATTTGGCATAATCCAAGGAGCTTTAAAAAAAGTGTGAATGTGCGAATAGCAAGTAAACATCCAATTCACTTCAGAGGCGATTTCAGCCACAGCTCAGCAGAAACAATGTGAAGAGCTGATGCTGCAGAAACTCACTAAGCCAAAGGAATGGACAGGAATAATAGTGTCACATTACTCAGATTAAAATTCATTCAGAAGCATGTTAAGATAAAACTTGTTTTCCTTCCAAAGCGCTTATATAATTAGAAGGAGAGCATGTTTGCTGCATCTCGAAGTATGATTCTCTAGTGATCCAATCTAGGGAAAAAACGATGCTTAGAGCTAGAATATTGTACACTGGGGAAGTGACATTCACATACTGTCATCCTTTCAATGCATCCCGTGCAACTTGGTCGATCTAGACACTGGATTTTTATACCAGAATATGAATATTCAAAATGTTACTTTACATATCACATATGGTTTGGATTTGAGTGATTTCTTCCCAGGCTGGAGGGGTTTCTCTCAGGCAAATCTATGTGTGTTCTTTCAGATATTTCACCTTAACGAAGAAGAAAAATGAAAACATTTAAAAATAATCTAAGAGTAAATCTCAATTAAATATGAATGTTTCTAATCTCAGATTTTTTTTAATTAACCAATCTATTTTTTCCAAACTTTATAAGCTAAAGTCACTAATGCTATGAAGCATTGGAATAAAAACAAAACACAGGTGTTGAAATTGGGATTTGAAGATTAAAAAAAAACACAGAAAAAAAGAATAACAAAAATAGTATTAAGCCTACGGACAATATATAATGTGTAAGACAATGCTAAATTTCAGTTAATTAACTAGAATGATCAGAGCATGGGTGATTAGAACTAACAAAGTTGTGCCCAAAGTTCTTCCTGTCCTATAGATCTTTGAAAGCACTTTGATATCATAATGGAATACTAATTCAAATTGTACATAAATAATCAGGGCATTGTGGCACGTGCCTTTAGTCCCAGCACTCAGGAGGCAGAGGTAGGAGGATTACCATGAGTACAAGGCCAGCCTGAGACTACATAGTGAATTCCAAGTCAGCTTGGGCTAGAACGAGACCCTATCTCAAAAAAACAAAAAAAAAACAAAAAACAAATATATATACATATATATAAAGACTTGTTGAGTTGACCCTGATATGTAGTCCACAGTATTTTTAAACATATACTCAAAATGTGGTATAAATCCATACCTGGAGATCAAGGTAGCAGTGACCATTACTCAGGGCTGAATGCCTAGGAAGTTGTTTTCACACAAAAACTCATTTCTCATCTTACTTTTTGATAGCAGTTTTATTATGAACAGGAAATGTGCTGTTTTGGATAATTAGATAAACGTATAAAGAAGGAAGGATTGCTTCCATTGTGAGGGAGGAAACCATTTGGTTCTTCACCTGAAAAGCAGCCTATAGAATTAAATTTGATGGGTTGCTTTTCTTTAATCAAAAATTTACTCTGGTAATTTTTTTTGTTTGGTTTGTTTTTCTTGGTAGGGTCTTGTTCTAGCCCAGGGTGACCTGGAATTCACTATGTAGTCTCAGGGTGGCCTTGAACTAATGGCAATCTTCCTTCCTCTGCCTCCCAAGTGCTGGGATTAAAGGCATTGGCCACCATGTCCAGAGACTCTGGTAAATTTATAAAATTTCTTGTAAAGTAATAGTACTGGCTTTTACAAAGGTATGAATTAACAGAGTGAAGAGGTCTCTACAAAATGGGAGAAAATCTTTGCTCTTCATTTGGCAGAGTAATACCTAGACTATAGAAAGAATTCAAAAAGTCAAACATGTCACCCCGCCATATAATCCAGTAAATAAATGTATAAATTATCAGTTCTCAAAAGAAGACATACAAATGGCACATAAATATATTTTTAAAGTTCATCATCCTTAGCCATCAAGGAACCACAGCCAGAATGCCTCTCGCAAATAAAAACAAATGCTCGGCAGGATGTGAGTGAAGAAAAATCCTTTTACACTGTTGGTAGGAGTGTAAATTATTACAGCAACTATGGAGATTCCAAAAAAAGTTTAAATACAACTACCATATGACCCAACTATACCCCCATTGGGCAAAAATACTCTAAGGTCTCTAAGTGAGCATACCACAGAGATATTTTCATATCAATGTATATGGCTAAGTTGTAGAATCAGCCTAAATTCCCATCAACCAATGAATAGATAAAGAGAATGTAGTACAGATGCATTATGGAGTTTTATTCAACCATACACAAGAATGAAAATAGGTCACAGGAAAATGGATGCAATTGGGGAATACTTTTATGTAAACTAAGCCAGTCTCAGAAATACATATATTGCATATTTTCTCTCATATATGGAATCTAGACATTCATATGTGCATGTGTTCATGCATGATGAAAATAGAAAGGAGGCCAAGTAAGGCAAGGATTGGAAAGAAGGGAGGGGTAAAAAAGAGAACATACAAATATCACGTTTCTCCATCTGGAATCTATATTTTTTAAAAAATAAGACATTAAAGAAGAATGTGGGCTATTTGGGAACAAGAAGGAGACCAGTGGGAAAGTGGAGAGAGCCACAAAAGAGGGTAATGGGGGGAGGGTGAATATTATTAAAGTACATGAAATTCATGAGAAACTAGTTGGAAAGAAAAAAGAGTTTGGTGGGGAGCAATAGGGAAAGGAGGAGAAGGAAACTGGCGGTGAGGGTTATGATGGGGTACATTGCATACATGTATGAGGTTGTAATAAAAAATTTTTAAAAGTATATTCATCATTTTATACAATGACTGTATGTTAATAGATAAGCCTAAATAAAGAGGTGTTTTTTATAGGATTGGGGTTTTTAGATCGGAATTCAGGCAACATCCCAACCCCTCCCCCAGCCAGCCTCAGGGGAAGTTTCACCCAGACCTCCGCCTGCCTCTGGAACAGGAGATAACACCCCCCCACCTGCTCTGTCTCTGTCTGGCGGGAGGCACTGCCCTTCCTGATGCCGAGAATTACTGACCACCTGAGCCCTCCCCCCAAGCTGGACATTCACCTTAAAAGCCAGATCTTGATCTGGCCTTTCGCTTTCTTCCATTTTGGGAGCTATCCTGGGGCTCTGGGTCCCTTTCCTCCTATTAAAAACCTTTCCTTTCAGAGTGGTCTCTCATGGTGGTCATTTCCATTTTAACAGGGGTATACCTCAGTGCTCATTTGAGGTATTTAGGGTATCATTTAGGGTATCATATGTGTGATACCCTAAAGCACTATCTCTAGCACCAAAAATAATAAAATAAAGAGTCAGGAGTGTTAGCATGTGCCTTTAATCGTAGGATTGCTTTGAGTTCAAGTATAGGGCTACAAAGTGAGTTCTAGGTCAGCCTGGGCTAGAGTGAAACCCTACCTCAAAAAAAAGGCTTCTTTGATTCCAATCAAGAGAATCCTCAATGAAATGTGGGCAGAGAGGAGGGAAACAGTGGTACCAACACAAATCTTGTACAGAGTTTCTACTTATTAATAAAAAAATAAATAAAATGCCTCTTGATCCCCACACTGAATACCAGTAACCCCACTGAAGAAGACACTCAGCAGAATTGAAGTGAGGGGGTGGGGGCCCTAAGAGTATAAGCTTTTTATTTCAAAAAATCAATAAATAATAAAAATATAATAATAATAATAATAATAAAATCTCCTAAGAATATTTTCAAAGTAATTAGCTATCTAAACACTGAAACATTCTCTTTTTTAGTTTTTTTCTAATTAAAGGCATGTGCCACCATACCCAGCAGACTGACGCATACTTATACATCATTTATTACAAGGTTCTGAGAAGGAAAAGTTCTTAAATAACATCATATCATGTAGCCCATTAGAGCCAGAACCAGAATGAAAATAGAAGTAATTCATGTTGAACTGCAACTGATATTTTATTCCAAATACTGTATACCTAGGTACAAAAAAATTACTTTTCTAGCTACTCTATGTATGTGAATTTAAAACACACACATACAAGTATACCTCAAGAAGATGACAGACTCCACACTCAGGTCTCCAAGTCTTGCACTCAGGGCTATTACTAGAAGGCAAACCAAACTGTTCATAGCAGGAAAGCAAAGAAAAGAACAGGACTCAGGAGGAGAGTGGTGAGATGACAAATGAGGTAACTGATCTGACCAGAGTGATATTTAAGGATGGTTACACGATTGTATCTGAGTTCATGAAAACATGATGGGACAGAATTGAAAACCATGGCAAGAAGAAATGTCTTCCCTCTGTTGGCAGAAGCGTCTTCCCTCTGTTGGCAGAAGCAACTATAGAAAGGTATCAATCTCCCACAAAGAAAAACTTGAACCAAGCCATCAGTCAAGGAAATGCAGAGAAGAAACCCAATAGCTCTCCTGAAGCTGAATGACTCTGATAACCTGTGGCCCGAGAGCTACAGTGCTAATCAAGACTTGGGGAAGTGACTAAGGTATTAGTTACCTGACTCCTTGCTGTGACCATGTACCTGACAGGAAGCAATTTAAGGAAGGAAAGGGTTTGTTCAGGCTTATAGTTTCAAGAAGATACATTCCATCTTGGTGGGGAAGGCATAGCAGCAGGCAGCTGGTTACATTATATCTGCAATGAGGAAGCCAAGAGAAAATGGGAAGTGGGGCCAGGCTATAAACCTCAAAGCCTGGCCCCCAAATGACCCTCATCTTCCAGGAGGGCTTTACCTCCTAAAAGTTCCACAACCTTCCTAAACAGCCGGGAGAACAAGTGCTCAAGCATGTGAGGCTATGGGGGACATTCAAACTACAACACCTATGTTAAAGGTAGAACAGAATGACAACCAACACACCTGTCCAGGGTGCTGAAATCTCATGCTTTGCCAGGATGGTCATTCATTCATTGATTAAGCAAGAATTTACTCAGCAATAATCCTGTAGCTAGGACAGTAATGCAAACAGAGAAGTTTGAAATCTCTGGTCCAGAGGTCATTATAGAAATGAGGAAGGCACAGACTTCTAGAACGTTCCAATAAATACCACTTTCCTCTTCTTTCTTTCTTTCTAATTAAAGAGCCTAGATGTTATGAAAACCAACAATTACACCCTAGATTCACATAGTGTGTGGCAAACTAATATAGAGAAAAGTATTTGGAAACAGAAGTCAGAGAGACCTGGGTTTGAATCCTATATTAGTCAGGGTTCTCCAGGGGAACAGAGCTAATAGAATGAACATATATTACTGAGAGGATTAATTAAATTGGTGCACACAGTATAGGCTATATAGTCCAACAATGGATGCCTGTAGGCTGGAGAGACTAAAACCCCAGTAGCTGCTCAGTCCCATCAGGCTGGATGCTTCAGGCCCGATGTGGATGATAGAGTCTTGGAGGACTGCTAGCGAGTCACTGGTTTAAGAAGGCTGAAGAAGCTTCTGATGTCAACAGCAGGGTGATACACTCACCAGCAAGTGGCAAAAGCTTTTCCCACAGACGTCTTCATATATGGGCCACCATGACAAAGTATTGCTCATTCTGGGGGAAGGTCTTCCCGCTCATTTAATTACTTCAGTAAATGTCCTCACAGACCCACCCAGAGGGTCTTGATCCAATCATGTTAACAATTGAGATTAACCACAGAAAGTTGTGTAGCTATGGTGTGTGTCTGTCTGTCTGTCTGTGTGTGTGTGTGCAGGCATGTACATGCACTTATATGGAGGTCAGAGGATAACTTGAGGTGTCAGTTCCCCCCCCCCTTGTACCTTTGTGGAGCAGGGTCTCTTGTTGTTCAGCCTTGCACACACAAGCTAGCTGGCCCATGAGCTTCCTCTCTCCACCTCCAATCTTGTATAGGTTTACTGGGATAATTGAAGACATTACTTTATCCTACGCTCACTGGGGATCCGAACTTTGATCCTTATGCTTGCCTGGCTAGGATTCTATCCACTGAGCCATCTCCCCAGCCCCATCAATTATTCTTTCTCATGTATTTTTAATGAGCAGTTTTGCGGGTGTGCTGTGTAATGTGGGAACAGAAGAAGGAGAAAGTGTTCTTGTCTGGGTGAACACGTGAAATTTCCATATGCCAAAGAGATGGGTTTTTTATAGCTTCATGATTTCTTTAACTCCTATGGTCAGAAAAAAAGATAACTGTGGTCGTTTCTCTATTCATCTTTGTAGGAAATGAGGATAGAGAGGTTGCCCTTCTCAATGTTTCATTAAGCAAGAAGTATGCCTGCCCCACGCAACCTCTGTAATAACTGCAGCTGCACTTTGGATGAGCAAGATTTCTTCCTACCTGAGCACTTGAATCTATATTCTTTCCCCAGGCAAAGACCCACCTGATACATTCATCACCCGAACCTGTGGCAAGTGATTTTCTCTGCCTTTATCATGTCACCTTCCAGCCCTGCACCAGCATATGGTCTATTATGTGCAAATGATTAAACAGATTTTCTGCCATGGGTAAAATATATATATTTATTTATTTTCCCACTAGATACAGAAAAGGCTCTGTAACTTTCTCCCAGATGAGTGAGCTTAGAATTCTAAGTGACTCTGTGGAAAAGGTAGAAGAGGAAACTTACGCTGGTGACTCCATAACTCGTGGCTTCTATTGTCATAGTGGAATATATACCCAACGTGGGGTTTTTCAGAATAAAAAAAAAATGGACGTCAAGGCACTGCATGCAAAAAATAATATCTTTGTCACTGGAGGCTCATAAGAACATATAGCTTTCCTTGTGCTATATGCGCCCTCCTACCTGCTCAACTAGGTGTCTTCCATTCTTGTTGCCATATCCAGTCCAGGTGAGACCTGCTCCAGGTAATGAGGTTTTATACTTCATTCTCCACCTTAACTGAGGAGCTCCTGAGTCCTCCAAAACTCCCAGGGCTGATTATTATCAAAGCAATTATCACACTGCACTATATTTTTGCCTTTGTTTATTTCACACACCAGTGCAGACACATATAAATACTATATGTATGCAATCTGGGGGGTTAACTAAAACTTTAGTATCTTGCATCATAAATATTAAATAGCTTATGAATTGATCTTCAATTCACTGAAGTTTCCTTTTAAACAGACTCATATAATATGAACGACACTACCAACATCCATGAGTTTTTCAAGTATAAAATATACTTGAGCCCACTAAATAATGTAACTCATTATGGACAATAAATATATATTATAAAAAATATATATATATACTTGAAATACACATACTTTACATATTACACATGAACATATGCAACTACAAACTATAGGAAAATACACGTATCCTATTTCTACTAAGTGGAGTTATTTTCTTCTTTAATTCTGCACAATTTATCAAACATTCAACCATAAACCTATTATTTCCAGTTTTTTAATTATTGTTCTTTTGTGTGTGAGGTGTGCATGTGTGTTCATATATGTGTAAGTACACACATAATATACAGTAGTGTATGTGCAAGTTTATTCACATTCATGTGGAGACCAGATGTCAACATTTAAGGTTCTTCCTCAGTAGCTCTCTACCTTATTTTTTAAACCTTTTATTGATAGCTTCCATAATTATAGACCATAAACCATTATGATTCCCTCCCCCCTCCCAACCTCCCCCATATTTCTTCCTCCTCTCAATTAGTCTCTGTTTTGTTTCAGTGTCATCATCTTTTTCTCCCATTATGTGTAGGTATTATCAGGCACTTCAAAATCATGAATATCAAGGTCATTTTGTGTCTGGAAGTTTGTGTTGTAAACAGTCTTACCCTTCCTTTGGCTCTTAAAATCTTTTTACTTCTACATTATTTTTAATATCTTTATTATGAATAAGTATATACAGTGTATGAGCAAATCGTGTAAAGGTGCTCCATTCCCCTCCTTTCTTATTTTTTTAGACAAGATCTCTCACTGAGCCTAGATATCACTGATTTGGCTAGTCTTGCTAACCAATGAGCCCCAGGGATTCCCTGTCTCTATCTCTCTAGTGCCAGAGTAACAAACATATACCACCATGGCCAGAATTTTACATGGGTCCTGGGCGTGCAAATTCAGGTCTTATGCTTACACACTGTCATGATTTAATCCAGGTGTCTCCCGCAAACAAATGAATGTATTCTGAATAATCAATCCCCAGCTGATGGCAGTTTGGGTATTTAGGTATTGGGTATTTGCTAGAGCTGTGTTGTTGGGGGTGGGCTTTTGGGGGTCATAAGCCAGCTTTCCGTTGCCAGAGTTTGGCACACTTTCCTGCCATTGTTTGTAGTGCTGTGGCGCAGGTGATGTCCACCCCTCTGCTCATGCCATCATTTTCTCTGCTGGAATGGAGTCTCCCTTGAGCCTGTAAGCCAAATAAATCCATTGTTCCACAAGTCACTTTTGATTGGGTTCTTTCTGCGCAGCAACAGAGAAAGCTGACTACAACAAATTTGGTACCAGAGAGCAGGTTTATCTGTTGCTGCTAGAACCCTGATTCTGTGGCTTTGGCATTTTGGACTTAATTTGCTGTAGGAATGTGGACAGATTGGAAATCTTGGCCTAAGAGTTGCCTTGCAGTTCTATAAGTACAGCTTCATGGACCATTCTGGTCAGAGTTGAAAGACCTGAATGAAGTAAGAACCACGGACTGTGAGGTTTAGCTTACGAGGGGGAGAAAGAACTTGGTCAGGACTATGCCAGAAGCAATTTGTGTGAGAGGCTTGCTGCATTCTGCCTGCCTGTGTCCTGGGAACCTGTGCAGAATTGTTTTACATAAAGATGGATTGGTGTGAGCAGATGGAGATGGCACAGAAAGAAATGAAATCTTTGGGTCGAAACTGCTGCTCATTCAGCTGCAATTTTTTTGAGAGATTACAACCATTGAGATTGGGCCAAATGATCTGCATTGGAACAACAGGAAGAATGTGGGTTCTTTGAAGTAAGGGACATGAATGCTTTGTTCCTCCCTGGATTAACAAATTGGTAGCTGTGGTGGTTTGATCCAGGTGTCCCCCACAAACAAATGAATGTGTTCTGATAGATTGATCCTCAGCTGATGGCAGTGTGGGTTTTACAACCTCGATGAAGCTGTGTTGTTGGGGGTTTATGGGGGCTATAAGCCAGCTTCCCCTTGCCAGTATTTGGGACACCTTCCTGCCACTTTTTGCAGTGCTGTGACAGAGGTGATGTCCACCCCTCTGCTCATGCCATCATCTTCCCTGCCAGGATGGAGTCTCCCCTCGAGTCGTAAACCAAATAAACCCATTCCTCCACAAGCCACTTTTGTTTGGGTTCTTTTTGCGCAGCAACTAGAAATATGACCACAATAGTAGCCCACCTGGTTCTGTGGAGTAGAACAAATGCAAGAAGAGAAGGTCATTGGATTTGCAACACAGTTTTGATTTGAAAAATGGCCATTGGTAGTGTGAAGCAGGTGTGCTAAATTGCATACATAGAGGCTGATGGAGCCATGAGGCTGAACTGTGGGTTGCAATGGAGACCCAGTGAATTCCAGGACTATGGATGGCTGCCAAGGAGAGCTGCAAGCACAGGAGGTTTTCCTGGGCTGAGTAGCTGAGCTGGAGGGGCGGAATCGAATCTCTAAGAGACTGGTTAGAATTATTGAACTTGGAGTTAGAGATTGATGCTGCCCTGCTTCTTTTAAATCTTGTATTGGTTCAATCTGTTTTTGCCATGACTCATGTTTTGCAGTGTGAATGTTCTGTGCCTTTACAGGTTTATTTTTTGGTATTATGGTTCAGTTAAAACCTGTGTGGACTTATGGAGTTGAGTTGAACACATTATATTTTGTATCATGTATGATTATTAGTTTGTGGGGGCCAGGGATGGACTGACATGGTTTGATCCAGGTGTTCCCCACAAACAAATGAATGTGTTCTGAATGATCGATCCTCAGCTGATGGCAGTTCAGGAATTAGAAACTCACTAGAGCTGTGTTGTTGGGGGCGGGCTTATGGGGGTTATAAGCCAGCTTCCCCTTGCCAGTGTTTGGCACACCTTCCTGCTGCTGTTTGTAGTGCTGTGGCGAATGTGATGTCCACCCTTTGCTCATGCCATCATTTTCCCTGCCAGGATGGAGTCTCCCCTCGAGTCCATAAGCCAAATAAACCCATTCCTCCACAAGTCGCTTTTGCTTGGGTTCTCTCTGCGCAGCAACTAGAAAGTTGACTACAATACACACCAAGCGCCTTTCCCAATGATTCATCTCCTTAGGCAATTTTAATTATAATAAACTTATCAAAAACAGACTTAATGATGATGACCAGCTACTAGCTGACCAGCAATGAAATATCTGCTTGACAACATCTTACCTAGTAACTACATGGCTCATGGCAATTTTCTCAGCCTCTTAGAAACTGTTCATCAAATCTATGTGGAGTAAATGGGTTACTACCTGGATTAAATAAAATGAAACATATAAAATATCCATTGTAGTGGTTGCTATATAGCATATCTTTTATGTCTAAACAAAAAGGTTAGGTTACTGCTTCTAGAAACACAGTACATGGGGAAGAAACAAAAATCCCTCTTTGGCAAAGAACGGAAAGCACCCGTTGCAAGCCTGGACGATAGTTTTAATTTTCTGATGGAGCATGGAGGTTCCATGGGAAGTCATGAAGCAGATAATGGCACCCTAGGAGCACAGAGTATGTGTGACCCCTGCTAAGAAGCAACTAAGTTGGATCCCTTGGCCTCTTAAACGTTCTTTCTGTTTCCACTGAAGAGGTCAAGGTTGGTTTTAGGTGGATAATGGGTTCAACAGCAGAACAATGTAAATGTAACTCTCAGGTCTGGCCCTGGGTCACCCTGTGGTGCCATGGGCCAAACATTTCCTTTTTAAACCTGAAGCCTTTTAGATCTATGCAATAAAGAGTCATATAACCAACTATAAAAATCACAAGGCACATTGTAAGTGCATGACATCCCAGTCACAAAGGAAGCAGCTAAAAAGCCAAACAGGGGACTTCACAGAAGGTAGCAGGCCAAGTGGAAGCTGTAGCTTTCCTTGGAAATGTCCCTGAAATGAAGCAACCTGCACACTGCTCCAGCGGAAAAACCATCCTGAGAGGGAGGCAAAAAGCCAGTTCATCTTTTGATTTATAGCAAAGACAGAAATATGATTTTTATTTTGATTGTCTCAGTTTTAATTCCATTTTTAAGATCAACAAATATGGTGGAGCCTTAGATAGATAGATAGATAGATAGATAGATAGATAGATAGATAGATAGATAGATAGATTGATAGACAGACTGACTGACTGACAGACAGACAGACAGACAGACAGACAGACAGACAGACAGACAGACAGACAGACAGATAGATAGATAGATAGATAGATAGATAGATAGATAGATAGATAGATAGATCTTGTGTGAGAGAGGACTGGCTGGTGCACCTCAGTTTGCAAGCTCTCATTTCTGCACCTGGAAAGATTTAAAGCAAAGCAAACTATGGTCTAACAACAACAAGAACTAACTTCATGGTCCTAATCCCTGGTCAGGTGTCATTTCACTTCTTCCCAGAGAGACTTCCTTGACTTTACCTAGATAAACAGGAGAAAGATAGCCATTTAGTTTGCCTTGGGAAGAGAATGAGGTGTCCCCTAAATAAGTCTATCAGGCAGCCATGTAGAACTAAAATCCTCCAGGATACCATCCTTCATATCTATACAGACACTGCCAAAAATAGTGTTATTTTAGAATTGACTAGAGAGATTTTGTAAAACTATCATTTCCTTTAGGCTCTTCAAGGGACAGTTTAATTAAAATATCTGGGCATGAGGAGCCCAGGCTCCATTTTTTTTTAGATCCTCCTGTTGAAGGTACAAGTCCTGAGGTCGGGGAAGATAGCTCTATAGATAAGGCATTTGCCACCCAACTGGGATATTTGAGTTTAGATCCTCACTACAGGCAAATCTGGATACTGTAACATGAGCATCTATAACACGTAATGTGAAAAATGGCAACTGAGTTGATAGGTATGTTAACCAGCTTGATTGCTGTCATCATTTCACACTGTACACATATATCAAAGAATTAAGTGGTACTCTGTGAATATATATACAATTTTTATTTGATGATTGTATTCAATAAGCTTGTGATGGTCAGACCTCTCTGCAGAGGCAGCCCCCTCCCCTTGAGTGGGAGGTATCTAATTAGAGCTACAACCTAGGTGCTAAAACTGATTGGTCAAATATGAACCAATCAGCTGTCTCTCTGACTCACCTGGGGAGAACTTAAATTCACTTCCCTAGAGGAAGCCAGTCTCTTCCCCCACGTGGCAATGGAGTAAAGGGACTGCTGATCCAGGCCTCAGGAAGGTAAGGCCTTCCCC
>PVHP010042643.1:0-14891 GCA_004024765.1 Zapus hudsonius
TTTTTTCTACCTATAAATATTATTAGTAGAGAAGTATATCTGTACATTTTTTTAAAATAAATATCTTTATTATGAATAAGTATATACATTGTATGAACAAATCTTGTGAGGTTGTCCCTGTTTCTCTCCTCTCTGTCCCCTACCCACTGGGGTCCTTCCTCAGTGCACATACTGGATCTGCCCATAGGTTAGGAGGTTATGAACCGCACTAGAGGTAGCCAGTTTTTCTTCCTCCTTTGTGTGTTGCTGTTGAGGGGGGCAATGTCTCTGGATATTCTCCCCCTCCATGGCTTTTATATTCTTTCCACCTCCTCTTCTGATCAGTTCCTCGAGTCATGGTGGGTGAGATTTTTGTTGTTGTTATTTTTTTGAGGTAGGGTTTCACTCTAGCCCCACTGACCTGAAATCACTATGAGGTCTCTCAGGCTGGCCTTCACCTCACAGTGATCCTCCTACCTATGTTTCCCAAGTACTGGGATTAAAGGTGTGGGTCACCATATCCAGTTTATATCTTGTACTTTATTGCCTGAAGGAAAAGTCCACCTGCCATAGATCTAACCTAAAAATACCACAGTAATTTTTTCATTAAACAGATATTAATCATGCCTTCTATGTGAACTGCATGATACGCAGGACATTGTGTGTAGTGCTCATAATTCAGTAATGGATAAAACATTGTCCCTTCCAACCTCTCACAGCACGTATGTGCTATTTATAGAGAAAATGAATGACTAGAACATGTATAGTGTATCACATTATGAAAAATATGCTAGAGGAAAACGAAGCAGAGGAATTAGAAAGAGAAGGCCAGCCTGGGTATGGGTAACTACTCATCCCAGACCAGGGAATTCAGTGCTCAGAATGGAAAATACTTCCACACCTGACCTTATCCTTGGAGCACTGATGTAGACTGATACTCCACATCATATGTACAGACAAGGAAATAAAAATGTTTCTTCAATTTACAGCAAATTTTCAAAAGAGTAAAAAAGTCCAAAAATGGGACAAATGATAACTATTCCTTATAACTAGAAGCATAAAAACCAAAGTAAAATAAATAAAAGTAGAAAAGGATTTTTATTCCAACCTTAAACTGACTTCCTTCTTTCATTCTGATTGACAGCTTCATGGAGACCTAGGGAATGGCTCCCACTGGGATATGAATGTAGGCGCCTGACTCACTGATCTTGTGAGCCTTCACTAAAATTAATACATTTTGACATAGATTCATAAGGCTTTGAAGCAAATCTTCTCAGGTGAGAATTTCCAAACCCTTCCTTTGCTTTTCGATTCCACTCTACTTGTTAAAAGAAGGGCCCTGATTCTTAGTCTGGTGAGGCTCCATTCTCTGACCTTGTATGACTAGTTCGAGATAATTCTGCAAATAAATCCTGGAAAATTTATATGCAAATCTAAGTGTCCAGTTCATAATTTCATCTCCTGAGAAAGCTGGCCAGGCATTTCAAAATGTAATGCATGCATAACCCAGAATCTAAATTGAAAATGAGCAGGTTTTAAACAAGTCCAGTGGAAAAGAATCAACAGTAGGACTCAAAACACCATATGCTTAAAGCAGGAAGAGTCACTCAGAGCAATATGCTGTAATGATATAATTGACTAAGGACCCAATTGCATCAGGACAACCCAGGACACAGTAAGTTAAGTCTGATAACTTTTGTTGCCTGGTTAAATTGATATATTAAAGCAAGGAGACTCTTATACTCTTTTCTTTATATTAGGAAAGAAATGTTATCTGCGGCTTGCCTTCTGCTTTTAGCAATGACGGACTAGGCAATTGGGCTGGTGATGATAGCCAGAAAAGGCAGATATAAATTTCATTTAGAGTCATACCACTGCTAACAGCCTGGTAAATAAGTAGGCTTGGGAGAACAGATGCCCAAGGAATGAAATGAGCTGGAATTTGGAGCTATTTTGTCCTTGGCAAGAGCTGCCATTCAGGGTAGAGTAGTTCAGAGGGTGAAGGACCACTAGTCCTTTAAGATCATCCAAGGAGCCCTCAGATTCAGAAAGTAGAGTCTAGACCTCTGCAAAGGGCACCCTGGTTTCAGCCAAATTCATGAAGCATTTTTTCACTTCAAGAAGAGGAGTAGATGGGTTCTCCCAGAGGGTGTAGCTCAGCTTCTGTTCATCTCAATCTGCAAGCTGAGTGAAGAGAATTCCAGAATTCTATTGCCTTCAGGACCTGGCCTGTAACTCCAGGAAGGAGGAGAAACTCCTTTTCCAGCCTCATGTTATTTCTACACACCATTCTGAGTGTGTAAATTATAATGCACAGTAAAAGACCACTGACTCGTATGAAAATATAACAGCATAAAAGAAATATAGTAGAAGTTTCAGGCATTACAAAAGTCCCTGAAGATAATGTGTTCTTGAAACTATTAAACATAGAATTTAAAATCAGTGTATCCACTACATCACAGAACATGGAAGAAATGACCTAGAGGTCAAGATAATACTCAAAATTAAAGAACATATTGACACCTGTGTGGTGAGAGAAATGATGTCATAAAAGCCAGGGAAGTCAGCTAAAGTCATGTTTAAAGGTAACAATAGAGACCAAAATATATCTGCAAATAAGAAAAATCATAACTCAGAAAGAGTAGTATCTTTTTTTAAAAAATATTTTATTTATTCATTTTCAATCAGAGAGAAGAGAGACAGAGACAGAGAGAGAGAGAGAGAGAGAGAGAGAGAGAGAGAGAGAGAGAGAGAGAGAGAGAGAGAGAGAGAGAGAACCAGGGCCAACACCTTGTGGGTCTGGCTTATGTGGGTCCTGGGGAATTGAACCCGGGGCCTTAGGCACTGGAACAAGTGCCTTAATCCCTGAGCCATCTCTCAAGCCCAGAGAGAGTAATATCTTGGATTTAAAATAGATCAACAAATTTGCTCTCCCAAAAGAAGATCAATGAATAAAATAATATAAAATATAATTGAGTAGAAGATAAATACATAATAGAGAGAATAATTACAAAAGTTGTTTATTAGGAAAAATTATAATATGGTTACAGTAGCTGTGATGAATTTGATCAAGAAATATATAAGGAGAAAGAATTCTTTATCTTAGACTCATTGATACTGATCTTATAATATTCATAGGTAAAAGGGGCTATTTTTGTCTTTAGCCTAATTCAACCAAAATAATACAACAATAAATGGAAACACTGAATAATGCCACTCCTTTTATAAAAATGGAATCAATTATTTAAAATTCTTCCTTGAAAAAACACTGCAGACTCAGAGAGTTTTGCGTGAGATCTCACATGACAAGCGGGTGTGGTGGATCATGCCTATAATCCCAATTTTCCAGAGACTGAGGCTGAAGGACTGCTATGAGTTCAAAGACAGCCTTGCTATAAACCCCCAGGTCAGCCTACATTAGAGTGAGATGCTGACTCAAAAAAAATAAATAAATAAAAAGAATGAGAAAAAGAAAACACATACAGCACATACAATTTCAAATTTCACATTGCATTAGGGAATGTTGAAAGCTTCACATACACTCTTTCAAAGACTAAATAAAAAGATAATATACTTAACTTTCTTTGTGAAGACAATATAACCATCATACTGTTGCAGACTTTGGAGTCTAGTGAGAGTCCCCTATTCCATGAACCCCAACATCTGAGTTTTTGCCTATTTCAACAAAAAATTGAGAAAATAGACTCCCAGTAAGGTAAATTATGAATTATGAGTTTTATTGAGGGAGAATTTATATTCTAAGGGCTGGTAGGAAGACTCAGGCCAGAAGGGAATTTCCCTCCTTTGTTTGCTGGAAAGTGAGAGACTGAGGGATCTGCATCACAGAGAAATCTCCAGGGGAAAATGTCTATAAACATGCCGGCACACATGCACTCTGGAAAGCATATTGGAGGCCAAATGAGAGAGACCAAGCCAAAGGAGTCTGAAGAAACCTAAGTGGTGAGCAAGGCACAAGAGTGCCAGCCTTTCATCATCACCAGAAGAAACCCAGAGGTTAGGTGATGAAGGACTCGGTCTTAAGGAAAGATCGCACACACAGCAGAGAGACAAAGCACCAAAGCAGAGACCAGGAAATTCAGACTGCAAGAAAGTGAGAAGTCGAGAATATTATTACACACCTGTCTGACCCAGAAGTTAGAAGAAAATCATATATACAACAATGCAAGAAATCATCTGGAAGCAAAATACATGTAAGGAAACGAGCAGAAAACTACCCCAGAAAGTAATGAGCCCTCTTCTCCTGCCAGGCTAGGAGAGGGGGAAAATTACACCCTGGTATTCAAGTCAAAGACCACAGGTCAAGATGTGAAAAAGACAAATCAAGAGAGCTTATACATGGGGTAGACACTTTATGATGTCCAATTAGGATGGGCCTTATCATCACATTCAAGTGTGGAAAGGAGAGACCTGATTGTGGACTCAGGGGGCTGACATGGAAGAAGTTAGTGCACCTAGGTGTGCTAGATTGGGGAAGCAGTAGGGGACGATGTCTCTGAGGAATTGTTTCTAGCCTTAATGGATGAGGGGGCGAGACTGGATGAGACTCCTCTGAATTCTAGTTGTTCCAGGGCAGGTGGGTGGCATCTCCTTGTTCTTTCTTTGGGCCCTGTTTCTAAATGCCTATAAAATATTATCTTACTTCCTGTTTCTCTTTCAATGCTCAAATATCAAATGGTTAAATAGAAAAACAATACTCCAATGTCACTCAAGCATTGATTTAAAAATCATTTAATAAAAAATGATCCAGCTGATCAATGTAATGACAAAGTGGGATTTCCTGCAAGAAAGCAAGGCTCATTTCACAGTTGAAATACAGCATCTGTCTATGTAGTGCTCCATCTGAAGAATCATATGGCTCAGGTTATCATGGCCCATTTCTGTAGTCTCAGCCACACAAAAGGCCAGAGAAGGATGGTCACTTATTCCAGAAGTTCAAGACCAGAAGTGTTTTTAGATCCCACATCTTAATATAATATTACTAATAATACAGATTTTGATAGGCAGGAAGGTTTAATTTTATCAACATCAATATCTTCATAATATTTTTGAAAATATAACAACAAGGTAGGAATATAAATAATGAGCATAAGAATAAATGTGAGTCCTGATAAACTAAGTGAATAAAAAAAGCATGATTATGATGGAAGAAATCCAGAAGAATCAACTCATATATCTTGATGTTCATATATTTTTATGAGCTTGGCAAGGGTGTTAAAAGCAAATTTTAAAAAAATGACAATTATTTTCCTTCTTATCTGCTAAAAATTTCATACAATTATCACATGGATCCCATAGATCATATATACAGAAAATTTATAAATCAATTATCATGAAAAAGGAAAATAATCAAAAGGTGGATTTCAAAGTAGTAAAAATTCTGATCAGCATGCATGCAAAAATATATTGAATTTCAACATTTGCCAAAGAAACAAAGTTAAAACCATGAGGTGATACAAGTAAATGGCCATGAGAATCTCTATAACTAAACACCCAATAAAACCTCATTTGTGAACTGGTGTGAACACTCAGACACTGTGGCTTTCTGGGGATGTAAATTGATTACAAACATATTTTTGAGAAGAGATCAGGATTTTTCCCCTAATATTTAAAATACATGCATTCTGATATTTTACCTCCATTTCTAAATATATACTAAACCCAATGTGTTCAAATGTGCACCATGAGATGACACGAGACAGCTCGTAAAGCATCATTTTAAAGAGACCT
Source organism: Zapus hudsonius (assembly GCA_004024765.1). Lineage (NCBI taxonomy): Eukaryota > Metazoa > Chordata > Mammalia > Rodentia > Dipodidae > Zapus > Zapus hudsonius. Next base: position 5,728 of record PVHP010042643.1, read on the forward strand.
ATCCCAAAATAAAGTTAAATGTCCATCCTTAAGTAAATTATGATTAGATAACATGGAGTGTCCAACAAGGAAATTAATGAACTATGAGTACTCACAAGAATATGATTCATCTAAACAGATTTTGGATAAATAAATTCACACGTAACATACACACACACAACCCCACCAAACTTATATGAAGTTTAAAATTAGGAAATAGCAACTAACACGTACAAGGATACATATATAAATGGTCAGAATAGAGAAAAAAAGAAATAATATCTCCCAAATTGAGGAGGACAGGAAGAGTTGCCGTGATGGGAGGAGGTTTCTGAGAACATTGTAATTCTTGACTTGGAACTGATGGCATAATGGTATGCATTAGAATAGCACTGAGTGGTTTGTAGTGTCGTTGAAACCCTTGTGAAGATGTTTTATCTTCAAAAATAGATCAAGCTGTAAAATAAAGAGAAAGTATTGAGACTGTCAGGCAACTGCAAGTTTCTGCACTTCCTATCAGGTTGCATAAGGATCAAGGAACAGATTACTTGAAGTCTTGTCTACCACCCATGCTTCTCTGGAGGAAATCAGGAATCCTCCTCTTTGATCTCTGGTAAATCTGACACTATGGTTTCTCTCTTCTCACTTTTTGAAATCTATTCTCTCCTGGTGAATGATCATGGGGTGCCTCTTAAACCTTACTTTCCTGGTAGGAGATGTCAAAGTCTGAGACATAATGCGCAATGTAGTACATGGTAGAAGTTGTCTCCCCTCTTTTACAGAGGATCGAGCCACCCTGAGCAACAGATTGACAAGGACCGTGAAGAATTACACTTCCAATTGTCAGAGATACTGTGAAAAGGTGCAAGGCACGCTGGCAAGAGCAAAATAGCCTTATTTCCAGTGATATGTGCAGGCCATGAATCTGTGAATATGGCATTAGTTGATTGGGGTTAAGACATGCATTTTCTCGTGTATATATGCTTGTCCCTGTAGCTTTGGACCTGTGGCAGGATAGGGGTGTGGAACAGAAGACACTGCTGATCTCATTATGGCCAGGAGCAAAGAAAGATAACAGACAGGTCCATGGGCCTACTATCCTCTTCAAGGGCAAAACCCCAAAGACCTCACTTGCTTCTATCAGGCCTACCTCTTAAAGATTCAACCATCTCCCAATAGTGCCTAAAGCTGGGAACCAAGTGTTCAGTATGTGGGCTTCTGTAGGGCATTTCAGACCCAGATTATATCAGTTCTCAATAGCATGAATCTATTTAGTTCACTTTGCTCTGTCCCATATGAACAGTGCATGAGATAATAGGAAGATATGTATGTAGTCGTTACTGTATCATAAACTAACAAAACTTCAGCTCTTCAGTAAACACTGGCCGAGAATTCATTCCAAAGTCCACAGACTATTAGCACAGTACATTGAGAAATATGTTAAGGAGAAAATATAATTATTGCAATGTAGTCCTGAGAGAAATGTTGCTCTGTTGGCTAGATTTTTTTTTCTTTTTCTTTTCCAAAGATACACAGAAATAGAAATGTGATGTGCTGGTCTGTGTCTCCAAGAACACTTCTCTCAGATCTCTTTCAGGTCGCTTTCACTGCCCCATGGCCAATGGCAGTGTTTTATGGAGCTCTGGGGCCACTTCTCTCCTCTGTTAATCTGTCTGCTCCCTGTCCTCTCTCATTGGCCCTCCTCCTTAAGAAAAGATCTCTGTGCTGATTACTTCCAAATCTGCACCTTTTACCATTGCTCCTCTTGACCTCAGTTCCCTCAAACCATAAAGCACAGCCTTCCTGCATTCAATCTGATCTTCCTTCACTTTAAAGAAATGCTTCAACGGAGCTGAGAATACCTCAACTCTGAGTCTGACAGTACTCTCCATCCATGCTGGATGCTCCCAGAAGCAACCCAGCCAGGATCACTGGGAAGGTTCTGGAGCCTCTCAATCAGAGGCAGTGAGCTCCCCACAAGTGATAATTGGTTCTCAGCCTCAGGCAGAAAATGAGACGTTGTCTGCATCAGCATCTCCTTGAGTTCCTCAATATTACCTCGACAGTCTCAGGAATGTGCAGCGGGACTGTTGCTCCTATAATGATTCTGTCATACATGCATTCTAATTCACTTAATTATTTGGAAAGTCAGTTTTCCATCAGAGAGAAAGATATCATTGGGCTTCTTTGAAGGTGTAATTAAATACACGCTATCCTTGTCTCCTGGAGACCTTAATTCACTTCACATAGGTTTGTCCTCCAGTGCCCCCAAATAATTTCCTTCCAAATAATTGGTGTTTCCCTGGAAAATAGTGATGAAAAAGAGCTTATCCCCTCTGCCCTAGTCACTCGCTTACTTAACTATCTGCTGTGGATTTCTAGGCACTAGGCTAGCTACTGAGACTCTCAAATAAATTAAAATCTCGTCTGACTGCAAAATCTCAGCCTAATGTTGTGTGTTGGGCAGCCTGGGGAAAGGAGAGCACACTTCAGGGTAAAAGGAACTACATGATGTAATGAAGGTGGTTTTCTTTCTTGTCCACATTTGTGATTTACCCCTCCCTCACTTTTCATGTCTCTGGAATTTGTCTTCCCCTTACTCTAAACATCCTCTGATGACTTACTTACTTCTAAAAACTCAACTGTAATTCCACTAAATGTCCTTGAAATGGCTTACTCTTGGCCTTCACCTCCATCTTGAAATGTTCTTTTTCCTTGGTTTCCACATTTTTACTACAGTCTTGCCTTTCGGTTACTATCTGTTTGGTGGTTTGTCCAAGTACTAATGTTCAGCCTGGAAGTTTTCAGAAGGTAACCCTAAGAGAGAAGCACCCATTATCTTCTACACCCCAAATGAATGCTTCAGGGACAATGTCAACTCACCATCAAAACAAGCAAACTTGCATTTTGGTCTCCTGAAATCATTCTTCTGATTGAATTTCTTTTGCAACTAAAGATATCACTGCCTTAGAACATCTCATGACAGTAGCCTGCCTGCTAACATTATGCTTCTCTCTATCTTGTTCCCAGACCCAGAGAGTCAGTGACCTGTGGGTTTTATCACCTAGGGAATGTCTACTGTCACTCCTCCATTCCCATAACCACTCCCTGCATTCAGCTCACCATGAACTGTCAATCTTAATGACTACTATCATGAAATATAAATCCTTCATTCTGCTTAATTAATAGGTGTATATTTTCAAATCAATTCCTAGCATTGAATTCTATGCTTTAAAACTACTTTACTTGTCTTATTTCCCAAAGTCTCTCACATGTAAAAGAACAGAAAATTGAATGTCAATTTCTTTATGCTATGAAGCCTTTCTGCCTTCTCTCTATCATGCCTCTCTGAACTGCCTTTGGGAGCTTTGCAGGGGGATGGCCTTAACTCAGTAAGATAGCTGCCCGTCATACGTATTGCACATGATATTCTAGCCTTACCAATTACAGATTTTTTGCAACTGTCTGCATTGTTTCCCTCTCCCTTGAGTGCACTGACCATGTCTTCTCCTGTCACTGATTAATTTCAATCTTTAACATGGTTCCTAATACTTAATATTGACTGGGATGTCCACAGCATTACTTGGAGTCACAGATGAATGAATGGCCAAAGGTTTTATACAAAGGAAGTAAAGATTGGGTCTGTCACAGGAGGCCTCAGTTCTGGTTGTCCTTGCCATATAATAAGATAAAATGAAGCTGATTATTATGGCTATCATACCATGATGTTCTTTCCTGGTCTGATATTCAAATTAAATACTAATCAGAGTTCTTCACTTCATAAAACTCACTTATCTTCCTATGGAAGAAAGCAATGTCGTCCTGAAAGCTGTCCAGTCTCCAGCCAGTACTCTGTGAGTTGAATATGGTTAGATGGAAATAGGAGATAAAAATCAGTATTATTTCAGCTTAGACACCTAATCAGCAGAGGTTAGAGAACAAAGGCAGGCTGAGGACACCGGAAGAATCATGACAGGGGATTATTGTACCATTGTTGTTCAATCACAGGGACACTTTCTCCTCCAGTTCAGGGGCTGTAAAAGTGGTGGGCCTAGGGCTGCCTTTGGATTACAGCCCCTTGACGTGATAAACATGCTGTTTCCCTGAGATTTGCCCCAGGAGATAAAGATTTCGGAAGGAATTTTTTTTCCTTTCTGGCAAAGCCAGACAAAGAAAAAAGTGGAAAGGAATTCAGTATGATCCCTTATGAAAGAGGGAAGAAGAGAAGGGGATTCACCCTGGACACATGAATTGTCAGAGCTCTTTGAGGATCTTTTGAATAAGAACATCCGCCAGGTTATAAATAATGACAACAGACAGTAATTTGCATGGATTAAGCTTGTTAACATTCATCAATTTCTGCATTTTAAAATACTCCCAAATTCTTGATTAGGAGTGTCTCTTTGTAGTGAAGGATTCATAGCCCGAGTAAAAGAATCTGATGAATTTAAAACACAGATGAGAGAAAGCAAAGCCGTCCAGATCTAAACGGAGATACCATTAGTAGTTCCCATAAATCAAATCGTGTTTATAGTGAGGATACAGTTGAATTACCATCTGGACTTTTTAACCTCGACATTTATTTCCAAATCATTCTCTAGTATTGGAAGTAAACTTAACCCTTCCTTTCATCTCAAATTTCCTGTGATGCCAGTCAGTTCCCTTGGAGAGAAATGATCTGATTTTTGATGGGGACACACATCATGTGTGGCTTGAGACTGGAAGAAATGGTGAGATTCTTGTGTTAAGCACTAACAGAAGGAAAATGGACAATTCTTGAAGTCACCTTAGCTGAGAAGAATGTAAAGTGAAGTCAGGGCGTAGGGCAAAACAGGAAATCTGAGTTCCAACTGCTTCAGTTTGGGCCACATAAGTGAGATTCAAGAATATAATTATTTAACTCCCTCCCACCAAAAAAAAAAAAAAAAAAAAAACCCACCTGTGAAGCTATAGATAAGCTTTACTACTAATATACAGGACTCTATATAGATCTTTGCCAGCTCTAAGAACATGGCCAAGTGATTCTCACCAAGTGACTTATGTCTAGGACCTTTTTTCTTTCTACTTTTCTGTTGACAGTGTTTATTTACTATGACAGAAAGAGAAAAAAAATAACGTTCACATTTAAAGTTCTTTTTTTAAATTTATAGGTTTTACTCAACTGCAAGGAAGGATTTAACTGTTTACTGCTTCTGTACCTGGTAGAGTGTTGAATCAGAACCAGGTTGATTGGAAGGAGAAAGTTCCCATGGAACTAGGCAGTGTTTGCTGTGAGATGAGGCTGAATAGTGGGGGTGAGGGGAGAGCATTGCTGTGTGGGCCTGTGGAGATGATCCAGTCTGGACTAAATTTATGGAAAGCATCTTTGACTATTAAGTTAGTCATTGTCTTCCTGAATTACAGCCATTCAATAAGCAAGGGGTAGATTTTTATGATTGGGGGAAAGTTTATAAAATATAAGACAAGAAATTGTGAATATACATTTTAGAAACACACATATGGCTTTTATGTGGGTACCAAAGATTGAACACAGGTCCTTTCACTTACAGACACACACACACACACACACACACACACCATAAATACCTGAGATTACTAGTTCAGATATCAGTTACTGATGAAATAGTGTTTAATATTTTTTTTCAATTCTCATGAACATAACAAAATAATTCTGGCAGTTTTAACACAAAGCCTAAAAAACATGTGGTCTGTGGTAGGTGATAATTTTCATTGTCTATATAAATAAAACTATTTAAATAAGGTGTCTTTCACTGAGCCATGAGAGAATAGCCTAGTGATTTTATTGAGTTATCAAACTCTCAAGAATATTTTAAATAATGTGTCTTGAATTATGGCCCAAGTGGAATTGATAAAATTTACTCTTTCTTACCTTCCTTTTTCCTTCTTCCTTTTCTCCCTTCCTCTCTTCCTTCCTTCCTTCTTTCTTTTCTCTTTTCCACATGGTTTCTGAGTGCCTTCCTCAAGTGTTCTTTACCTGACTTTTATGAGACAGTCTTTCACTAAAATCAAACTCACCAGCAAGCCTGGGTTTCTTCCGGTCTCTGCTTCTTTAGTTTTATGATTCCAGGCCAAACATGTACCACCATACTGGACTTTTATGTGGATGCTGTGGATTTGAACTCAGGTCCTCATATTTGTTTGGCATGCACTTTATCCAATGAGCCATCTCCCCACACCCCAGCTCCTACTCTTAATGTCATCACCTTGGAGGCTGGACTTCCAATACATGAACTTGAGGGGATAGAAATATTTAGTCCATTGAAGCTGAAAAGACAAAAATTTCAGGCTTGAGACAAGTACAATATTCTCAGAAGATATAGGTCTGCTGTTAGAGTAACTTCTTACTCAGAAGCCCACATTTCCTAGAGCCAGGAGAAATAACATGCTTACATTCAGAAAGAACAGCACATTTCCTTGGATGTCTATCTAGCCGTCAAATTTTAAGATGAGTGATGTATGAAATATGACAAGTTCTTTTTTTTCCTGGTTCACACAACTAGTATCAACTGTCCCCTGTCAGCACCATTCATTAGAAAAATATAAAAACTAAAAATAAAAATACAGGTAGAATTTTTTTAAATGATCATTATTGCCATTTAATTGAGAGGAAGTATTTCATATATTTTTTTCAAATTTCTATTTCCCTCTTGTTCTTCATAAATAAGAAAAATTTCGCCTACACAATTGATTTATGGGATCGTAGAGAGTTTACCAGAGGTGGAACTTGACAAAACTGAGCAAGTCTTCAGTTTTGCCTTGACTTGCCCTGAGAAGAGGGGAGATTTCCTGACAACAGCTCTCAGAGGTTGCCTCCATAAGCTCCTTTGAGTCATTGGACCTTTCCTTTGAGTTGAAGGTCTTTCACCCAGCCCTTATTATAGATAACCTAACATTTTGCTCTGGGGTTGATGCCAGAATGCATTTCCTTTAGCTTCTGGCAAGGTCTCTCCACTTCCTATCTCCTCCTTCCTGAATTTACCTAAACCCAAGTGCCAGGCTTTTGTTGAAAGACTTTTTCCCCTTCTGCTGCTGTGTGTCCATGTCACATTATCTGTAAAAGGTTGCAACCGACTTCCCTCTCACTGTGGACACAGGAAGGGGAAATGAAGGGGGAAGAAGTAACTGATCTGACTCTGGAGGTCAGGGGTGGGGGTTGGGGGGTCCCTGTCTCCTTGGCTTTCTCTCCAGTGTGTGCTTTTCCTTTGTTGACTCTCTCTTGCTATTGTGCTGGGAAGGCTTTTAATAACAGCCAGCAGTGGACTAAATGGCAACGCAGATAAAAAGCTCTTGGTTTAAAAAAAAAAAAAAAAACACAAAAACACACACAAAAAAACTTTTTTTTTTTTTTTTTTTTTTTGTGCATTTGCCTGGATATGGCCAAGAGTTCATGCCGTGGGCTGTACTTTTCTCAGGAGTCATAGAGGACATCAATTCTTCTATTAGGTCCTCATGGCATCTCATTAAAAGGAATGGTCTTTTACTACTTTTGAAGTGAGAAGTCTGAAAGGAGAGATCGAAGAGTGGCCCAGTGCCTAAAATCACACACCAAGCATAAGTCACCACTCCTAATTTATATCCTTCCTGGCACTTTCACACGTCTTAATGTCTGGGCACAGGGGCTCCCGACACAGAGATGAAACTTTCAATCTAGGACAATTTTGCCCCATCAAAAGGGCAGTGAGATTATCTTTTGCATTTAAATGATTCTCTCCTGGTGCAGCAGGCTAATTAATGTGAGCGCATTTCCGCTCCTGCAACCCAGAGACACTTGGATGATGGCTCTCCAGGTGCCTGCAGATCTTCCTCTCGCAATCCCTGCCTCTTCCAAACCTTAATTTCCGTAATTAGCCTCTTCTGCTCCACCGGCTCTGCAGGGCTGATGGTAGCCTTATGACTCTTCCTTCCGGTTTATGGTGATTACAAATGGGGCCTCAGAGTCACATAGCAGGCGGACATGCTGCTCTTCCACCCAGCATTGCGGTGTGGAGAGCCTGACTCTGTGCAGAATAATTGAGAGGATGCTTCCAAAGGGCAGGGTAGATCAATGGACACATGGAAGCCTTCCATTCATTGGCACTCTGCTGTAAGTGTCAGAACGAATGGAGAAACACATCCAAGGTAGCATTTGCCTTAAGGAAGGTGAGCTCCCCAAACGTGAGTAGAGCAGAGCAAGAAATTAAACTCTGTGAAGAGATTCAGAACCAACCCCAGGGCCTGTTCTAGGACACTCAGGGTATTGGTAGTGACCAAAGCTAAGGCCTTGTGGGGGGCGCAGACAGAAAGAGAGAGAGAGAGAGAGAGAGAGAGAGAGAGAGAGAGAGAGAGAGAGAGAGAGAATGACAAGTCAGTAAGATAAGTGGAAAAGATGATTTGGGTGCCATAAAGAAGCTTCTGGTGCATTCATGTAAATGTAGAAACAGGTCCATTGCTCTACTCAAAGGCACAAAGTGAAAGTACACTTAATATAGGACAAGGAGGGATTCAAGTTAAGTAGATTCCAGGCAGGGGCATAAGGACTTCTGACTTCAGTCCAGTCCAGCTGGACTTGGCCATGAGCCACATGTGAGACTACAAAAAGTGCCATAAGAATCCAGATAAGCAAACAAAACAGCACACAAAACTGGTTCTGTAGCCTCAGGAAAAGGACGTGGAAAGACAGCTCAGAGTTTCTCACTATGGCCGCAACTTCAGTCTAATAGATACAATAATGAGTGGCTATTTACCACCGGAAAAGGAAAAAAAATTATATATATATATATATATATATATTTTTTTTTTTTTTTTCAATTCCCCAGTACCCACATAAGCTGGACCCACAAGGTGTGGCCCTGGTGCTCACTCTCTCTTCCTCTCTCTCTGTATCTTTCTGCTAGAAAATCAATAAATAAAATGTTAAAACCAAAAAAAGTTACTGTAGAATGAAATATATGAAGGGCTACATAAGCTGCAAGCTGTCTTCCAGTAAAAAAAAAAAAAAAAAATCATACTAAGATCCAGTTCTTCCAGTCAACATAAACATGCATGTTTAACACATAGATACACAAATATAAACACATTAATGTATAAGCCAATGAAAAGCATACATTTGTCCATATAAGTATACATATATCTATAACTTGTATTTTTATATTTTAGTCTCAAAAAAGTTGAGCTTTTATGGCTGT